>JAUMGZ010081008.1:0-18172 GCA_032359645.1 Pododesmus macrochisma | reverse complement strand
CCAACTGGAGGCAAATTAAAAATTTGCTTTTGTCCAGTTGGCAGTTCATTGCGCTCTCTCTCTCTCTCTCTCTCTCTCTCTCTCTCTCTCTCTCTCTCTCTCTGTGTGTATGTGCGTGCGTGCGTGTTACAGAAGATGACCGAAGAAGTTCAAGGTCGCCAGAGCAATTGGTTTTTACAATTTATACACTGATCGATTTTTTATGGTTAATGTTTTTCAAAGTATCTACATATAAATGAATATAATAAGTGTCATCGCGCTTACCTGCAGCAGTTGTTTTTCAACACAACAAATCTTCCTGCGGGTTGCACATATGGCAAGCCGTTTGGGTTTTATCCATAAAATACACAATTATTTCAAATTTAGATATCTCTATTTAAATATAGATATCTCTATTTAAAAAGAGACATTTCTATTTCAAATAGATATATCTCTATGTCTTGTCCAATCAAGATATCTCTAATTGAAAAAAAGATATCTCTATTTGAAATACTGATATCTATTTTTTTTTGTTGAATTAGAGGTATAGAGATATCTCTATTTTAATTACAGATAGAAATAACTCTATTTCAATTAAAAATATCTCTTTTTGAAATTCAGATATCTCTATGTGTTGATGAATACGAGATATATGTATTTAAAATAGAAATATCTCTATTTATAGGAAAATACAGAAATCTCTATTTCTTGTATACTTAAAGATATCTCTATTTGAATTAGAGATGTTTGTATTTGAATTAAAGATAGTTGTATTTGATTTAAAGATATATCTATTTCTACATAAATACAGATATCTCTATTTCAATTAAAGATATCTGTATTTAAAATAGAGATATCACTGTTTCAAGTACAATTAGAGATATCTGTATTTTTAAATACAGATATCTGTTTTTAATGAATAAAACCCCAAAAGGCTTGCCATATGCACATGCTCTAGAATAGAATAGAATAGAATAGAATAGAATAGAATAGAATAAAATAGAATGTATTTATTTTTAAATTTGGGCACTTTCGAACATCACATATAACATTTATGATAAATAAACATGTGACTAAAAACAGTACAATATGAAAATAATAATCATAAGTATTGCTTGATAGCATATCATAAAAGTTAATAACAGTTGGGAACACACAGAAGCTGCCTAGGGGTTGCAGATGCTGAAGCCTAAAGGTCATGGTCATCAAGTTATATTGAGTTTGACTACTCCTTTGCTTGGGCATACGTTTTGCAAACATATTTTACTTGTTTTTACATACTATATAATACTTATGTCACAAAAGGTTAGACGCCCAAATAGTAAATGGGTTTAGATATTGTATTTTTTAGGGGATAAAAACAGATAATCTCCCTATAAGGAAACATGGAGGCACCTACACTAACTGTGTTCTGATTTAACAGGCTCAACGAACACGAACTCCATTTGTATTTTTGATGATCCTTCCATACAATCAGGTGATGCCGACTCCGATTTTAGGGGTCAATTCCAGAAATTTTGCGATTTTTCTTCTTTTCTATGACAAAATTTCCAGCAAATCAGCAAATTTATGTGCGCAGCAGGAAAAAAGTTTTGCCCCACCGACTTACCCTTGTGGTATGAAGGTTTTGTGAGATTAATGTATATGATACAACAAAAACAACGTTGTACAGCACAACATGTTTTTTCTGGACAGTAAAAACAAACAGGTTTATGAGGACATTACACTTCTACACGCACAAGGACATGTCCACTTATCAAACAGCCTCTTACATGTCTAACAATTGACCAACATTGGAATGGATGGTAGGACTGATTCAGCTGACAGACACATCGTCATCAGTTAGCGCGTTTTGTTTTATAAGCATGTGATGAATGATGTGCTTATCTTGTCTTCTCTAGTTGACAGCTGGCGATGTAAACAGGTTGTGTGTATATATAATACGCGTTAGTATATAACCATCGTCACTCAGTTGTGGTCAGCGACTAACCAGACATGTCGCCGGCATTGTCCATACTAGGCGTGATGTCGCTCTGCCTGGGCGTGTATGGCGGGGAAATGTTTGCCGTGTGTAACAAGGATGAAGGAACCGGTAGTTTCCATGACTACTCTGTGATTGACATTGATAATAACATGAAGAATATGTCAGATTATTATGGCAATGTTACGCTCGTTGTCAACGTGGCGACCTTCTGAGGTATGTACCAGAGCACAATGCTTTTATGTAACCAAATTTAAACTTAAATTTAGTTATAATTAGGTTTTTCCTTTTTAAATCCCTCTTTTTTAAATTTTTACAACACACTTTTATCATTATCTTTATCAATCGTAAAGAATGTCAGCTTAACCATTGGTAATGAAATGATAGTTGATTGTATAACACAGGACTGTGAAAGCAAAGTCCAGCTTGAATACAAGGAAAAACCCGACAAAGACGAAGCATAAAACGCTTAAATTTCTTACTCCTCAAGAAACTTGTACTGGTAAAAAGGCAGCACATGGTAAAACACAAAACACAAATATTAACTTGTAACTCCAATTCAAGGTTCTAAACTGTGTTTATGCTGTGATCGTAGATACCCAACTAACACAACACGTGGCCATTCTGTTTAATGATTGCACCATCTTGATTTGTTTGTTTTTATTGGGGTTTAGCGTCCCATGTATGGGTCATATCGTAGACGGTGTCGTCTATTTGCGACAGTGCGTACTTATGGCGTCTTCATAGTGCTATCTCACTGAAATATCACACCACAGACACATTGACATGATACTTCACTCGGTCACATTATACTAACACCGAGCCAACCAGTCCTCCTCCTACCCAGTAATGTTGGGTGCTTAGCAGGGAGCGAGAAGATTGC
Organism: Pododesmus macrochisma; assembly: GCA_032359645.1. NCBI lineage: Eukaryota > Metazoa > Mollusca > Bivalvia > Pectinida > Anomiidae > Pododesmus > Pododesmus macrochisma. The sequence continues at coordinate 15,329 of JAUMGZ010081008.1, read as the reverse complement.
CTATTTTTAAATTAGGTTTTGACCCGACCGGGATTCGATCCCGCGACCGTGGATTCTAGCACCAGTCTACCAGCACGATGCGAGCGCCCTAACCACTTGGCCACCGCGATGGTGCACCATCTTGAAATGTCAAATATTTAAATTTGATAGACACTTTTGCCACGTATTGTCTTCTTTTTAAAAGTTCTATTCTACTTTTTTCAAAGGTTTCACATACCAATATAAACAAATGAACAAATTGATGGAGGGGGTTTACGCTAGAAACGATTCCATTTCTATCGTTGGGTTTCCGTGTAACCAGTTTGCTTACCAGGAACCCGCGGCCAATAAGACGGAGCTGATGCATGGTCTGTACTACGTCCGGCCTGGTAGTAGATACGTTCCTATGTTTGATATCATGGCTAAAGGAGATGTCAATGGAAAGAATGAACCTACTCTTTATACATATCTTAAGGTAATGCATGTTGTTTTACTTATGTTAATATGTGAGTAAGGTTTTCGTCATTTCCGCATAGAGTGTTCCCGCATCATGTTGTTGTTGTTGTTGTTGTTGTTGTTGTTGTTGTTGTTGTTGTTGTTGTTGTTGTTCTTCTTCTTCTCCTTCTTCTGCTCCTCCTCCTCCTCCTCCTCCTCCTCCTCCTCCTCCTCCTTCTTCTTCTTCTACACTATCAGTGTATTTAAGGGCTCAAATTGTCTCTTCGCATTCATGTCGCCGCTTCTCTTCCTGTCCTATTGTCTTGTTTTTCTCCTTTGGTCTTTCGTCACGATATTGGCTAAATACTCGGGAAGTGATGTTAAGACCTAGTTAAACAAACAATTTAAACAAACAAATCAAATTGTCTCCATTTGACGAATTTCTTTTACAATTTATAACACAAGATACGAAAAATATAACCATTCTAATTTGTCAGGTGTCCGATGTTTTAGCTTATCATTCAAAGAACAGGGAAAAGAGCATAAAAACTCAAGTTTTGTTTGTCGTAACAAATATTAAGTTTGAGCGTTCCCCTCCCTTTACCATTTGAACATTCAACAAGTGTTACTCCTTTGTTTGCTCTATTTGACTCACTTACATTTCATTATACCCAAACACCATTTGTCTTTTTATACAACAAATCAACAAAGCACCATCTAATTATCATTGTTTAAATTTTGGGATTTTAACCTGACAAATAAGTAAGTGAGTGAGTGAGTGAGTGAGTGAGTGAGTGAGTGAGCAAGCAAGCAATGAATAAATAAATAAATAAATAAATAAATAAATAAATAAATAAATAAATAAATAAATAAATAAATATAATATAAGAAAACAAAATGAAATTAACGCTGACGGAATCAAGAATACACGTAAGAGGTGTTTCATGTATAGATATTTTACGTGCAGCTGTCACGTGTAACTCAACCTTCTATCTCTATCTTCTTCAGTTATTGTACATGTTTTACGTTTCAAAGGTCTATTATGAGTTAATACATTGAGTTCAAAAATGATCTCAACAACATGTTACATTTGTATTGATAAACTATATGCTTGCGTCCCACATGATAAAAGACATGTTTCAGTTTCAGCCTCATCAGCATATTATTAACGTATCAGTAGCAGAATTAAAGTATTGTGTTATAACACTATCAAAGAAAATGTATCATCTTATAAGTGCGAAAGTCGGTTACAGTCGATGTTTGTTTTCGTAACTTCGCCTTTCTAACACAAAACGTCAACACGACAATAAGAAAAGAGAAAGAAAACAAAATATAAGAATTTCCGCAGCAGGACAAAAACTTTGTCGAAACCGCGCGTCAATTTTGACGTCAACATGACAATTAAAAAAGTAAAGACTTCAAGGCGAAACATTTGTCGTAATTTCCGGGGTAACTTTTGTCGTGGCCTTTATTTTTGTCGCAGTGTCATGTTGTCGTAATTGAGCCATAGTCTTCGATCATCTGGACCAAAGGTCCAAGGTGGACTTTTCTCATACAATTTCCGTCCGTCTTCCGTCGTCGTCGTCGTCGTCGTCGTCGTAAACTTATCATATTTTCGACTGCTTCTCTAAAACCCCTCGACCAATGTCATCCAAATTTGGTAGAAAGTATCCGTAGGGGAAAGGAATTCAGGTTTTTTTTCAAACGAAGGAGCTCGACCCAAAGGGGGCGCCACAAGGGGGGAGGATTTGACCAAATTCTAAAACATGCCTTATAAACCAGAAGGCCTGAGCTTAATGCTTTAGTATGTAGTATCTTTAGGGCATTGAGAATCAAGATTGTTCAAGGCGTGACTCTGGGGTCAAAAATAGGTTACGCGTTTTGGGGTCGAGGTTCAACGCTAAAGCGAATTTTCATATTTTCTACTTCTTGTCCAAAACCACTGAGTCAATTTCAACAAAACTTGGTAGAAGGTATCTGAGGGAAGGTGCACAAATCTTCTTATAAAACTAGAATGCCTAGTGCTTAATGCAATGATATATAGTAACTTAATGGCACCGAGAACCAAGTTTGTTCAAGGCATGACCCTGTAGTTAAAAGTATTCAAATGACAAAAAAATTACTTATAGGTCTATGTATCCAGATAGACGTTAAGGCCCAATGGACCTTTTATTTGTCGTTAGCGCCATGAGGTTATTACTGTGCCATGACTATTGTCGTAATGGCGCTTTTGCTAAATATCTGGTTTCAGTCGTATTACCATTCTATCGTAATGCCGTTACAACGACAACACTTTTTTCGTAACTTAACTATAGTTTTTGTTATATTATCGTATTTAAAACGTCGTACATTGTACTGTCGTCACTGCTCCATAGCCTTTACTGTATTGTTTTAATTCAACTGTAGTGTTGTTTTTTTTATTGTCTTAACCGTTGTGATGTCGTTCCTATGTCTTGCTTAACTTGATTGTTTTATTATCTTTGCACCCTACCCTTTTCGTACTGTAGTTACTATCATGATTTCATGAATGCACCCACAATTGTTTTCATGTTGTCGTAACTTAGCGTTTGGTTTTGGTCGTATTATCGTTGTGTTGTTACTGCTCCCTCGCTTTTGTCGTTACAATACAAGTGATTTTAGCGAGAGTGTTTCCAATTAAATGGTGAGGGACAAGGACTGCTGTGCAATACTTGACTGTTTCTTGATTAAATTCTAAGTTAAAAGATTTATGTTTGTGTTTCATTGGAGTTTATTGACTTTTTGATACCTACCTTACAAGGATGCCGTCCTTCTCGTAATAACATGACTTAGTGTAATTAAACCGTGTAGTCAAATGTTAAAACAGGGAGATTGTTTTTATAGAACACTTACATATAATGTGAAAAAAATACTTTCTGAACATTTTATAAGTAAAAACTTATATTTTAACTTTGTAGTATCAGGATAGGCTTAAACCGAATATATATTTCATTATTGATTTAGATGATGGTATCACTTTCCTACAGTGGAAATATCAACTTGGTTTAAGCTTGTCCCGATATTGAAAAACAACGCTGAATTTGTGAATTTCGTACACAATTAAGGAATTTGACTGACCCTACCCCCATTTAAGACCCCGAAATAATAGAACTATGTGATATTTCATAAAAAAATTATCATGTACGTAAAATACAGACCCTAATGCACAATATCCAATACAACATGATCACTAGGCGGATATACGCTCTTATGGTACGTCATTTAAGCTGTCTTTTGAACTCTTGGTTTTTCGAGTTATCGCCCTTTCGATACTGTTGCCTGATTTATTGGAATACGAGATAATACAAAAATTGAACTGATGATCAATAAGAAACAAGGAACCAGAATAAAGAACAACTGTTGCTGACTAGCGATGATCTTTCAATAAACCTCAAGACAAGTTATCTACATCGACCGAACGTTTCACTGTTCAACACGTTGTAAGGAGGAACTTGTACTACTCATTGGATTAATTGCGACTTATTCTCTGGCTTTGTTGCTTTATTTATCAGAGTCTTGTCTATTCTTAATTAATTTTCCCCTTCGAACCAACTAAATACGATTGATCCGTAGCTTGGCGCTAGGTCAAAGCGCTGTCCACAGACGCGACGCGGTGGCTCAGCGTTCGCTTTATGTTCCAGTAGGCATAGGCTCGAATCCCGGCTGCGTAATATTAAGACGTAAGAATTAGGTAACCTTCTGGCTCCCTGCTAATCGCTCAGCATTTTTGTGAAGTTGGCTCGTTGTCAGGATAACTTGACATTGAATTATCGGCGTGATATTTCAATGAGACAACCCTATAAAGTCGCCATCAGTGCGCACTGTCATAAGCAGACACCGTTACAATATGACCTATACATGAGTTGAAAAAACGTTAAACCCAATAAAACACACAAAAAATCAAAAGCGAGGTCCTCTCATTTTTAATTGCACGTATCCGTTTGCTTGTTTATTCTGATGGCTGGTGACTTTTTGATGAAGCTATTGTTTTTTGCCAATATCCTTTATTCTGTTGATCATATTCATTTTTTTATACATTACGCTTTGGCTCGTATGCACTAGCAGAATGGATAGAACCTTTCTCGAGTTTAGAATACTTGTGTTATAACACTGTTTCACACAGAACATTTGCTTTTGATTTTCTCTCTTTTATCATCAAAACTGAACTGATTGAGTTGCACCTTTGTCATTATGTTCGAGGTCTGTATTACATAACCAGTCTCGAATGAGTTTGGGACCGTACGTAGAGGATACAGTTTCATACTTACCTGTATTCAAATGTGTGTGCTTGTTTTTTTCGTTTTGTTGTTTTTGTTTGTTGTTGTTGTTGTTGTTGTTGTTGTTGTTGTTGTTGTTGTTGACATTTCGGCTCTTTTTCTTTCCTTTTTTTTATTGTACGTCCGTCCGTCTGTCTGTCTGTCTGATATTGATAATACATATTTATTAATATTACATCATCTCTGCTGACGAATACTGGATTGTCCGAAACACGTGTCGAGAGGAATGCATATAGATCCTACTTTGACTGAATGCACAGCTAAATTCATGGCAATATCATTTTTGGTTGGTGGAGATAAAATCGGGATTTTTCATCCCACCCCATTTGATTTCGTAACTTTGATTTATCGGGGTATTGTCTATATTATATTCATTTTTACCTCCGAGTCCGTTGGTGACGGTTGGTTCGTAAAAGGCTTTGTTCCAATAGCGAGGTCCTGTCACTGATTAAGTTGGTGTGACGTTATTTCAAATGCCCGACTCACTTTGCTAGTTCCTTCTGGTGGTTTCTGTTTGATGAAGCTATTAATTGATTGTCAACATCCCTTGTTCTGTTGTTTCAATTTCTTTTTATTGTAGTAGGAAAACTGTCCTGTACTCTGAATAGGGCAACTGTTAACTTGTACTCCAAACGGAAATACTGTTGATTTGTTCTCCTAATAAGAAAAACTGTTGTCTTTTTATCCCAATGGAAATAATTTTGAATTGTTATACCAATGAGAATACTGTTGACCTGTACCGCCAATGGAATTACTGTTGACTTGTATTACCAATGAGAATATTGCTGACTTGCTCTCCCAAAGGATTGCACTCCAAGTGACTTGTAACTCCCAATAAGGATACTGATGACTTACAATGCTGTTAATTTTATTCTCATCGGGGAAAACATTTTAAGAACAATACTTCATAAAGATGTCGTATTTTATTCAAACTATACCTCAAGTTATCTTATAAAGTTTTTTAACGACTCACTTTTACGAATAAAGGCTAAGTTGGCTCTTCACATGATTCCAAATAGGAACGCCTTTGACGTCTTCTTACAATGCGTGATCATGCTATTGCATGTACATGTATGACCAGAAGTTGCTATTATTACATATCTGACATTTACCATGTCTACACGATAGTATGGTCTTTGGTGCACATGCATGAAGGTCAGTTTGGTACTTATATAAACATATACAATTTATTGTACAAAGGAAAATAACCCGAGGGGTCCTGGGAAGCAGACTTACGTAATACCCCGAGGGGTCCCAGGAACCAGACTTACGTTTTATTGCCTCAACTTATAAGTTCTATTTTAGATTACGCAGACGAAATCAACCTTCGTCCTCGCTGTTTGTGTGGTCAATTTCTTGCTTTCATTGTTTCCTGTCTTGTTTTTAATGATTGTTGATATTGTTGCCTTTTTTTAAAGTATGTAGTACTCCGATTTGACGTCTGCCGCAGTACATGTTTATTAGCTTTTTAGCGCATTTTGAATATAATATTTATCATTAATATTATTGATGTTGACAGTTATGGTACATATTTGAGTCCACAATTTCATCTGGTCAAAAGGAAGTCCAATACGACTTTCCAATACAGCCATCCTTTACAGTCTTATGAATTTAGAAAAACTGAGCCAATTTGATCAAATAAGAAACAGTTCACCCTTGGACGGAATGAGTTTATTTTTTAAAAGACGTGAGTTGGCCACCAGTTTTCATATTAACAATCAAAAATCTTCACGTGAACTATGAAATAAAGTTTTGGTATTTCTTACGTAGCATCATTCTGTAAGACATGTACATTCTAGTTTGTTCAAAAGGTCAACGTTGACTGTAATTATGGCAACACGAGTATTAAACGAATTTATTTGTCTTCATATTTCCTTTGAAGAGAAAACATGGAGATTTTTAATTTTTGTTTGCACTTTCCTTGTTCCCCATCCTAAGGGGTATTGAAATTCAAGTATGTTCAACCTACGAATAAAGAAATACGAATATTTAGGTTGAAATTAAACATGAGTTGTAATGGATTTTCAAAAATGAAGCACCGGATCCTTGATATTTCATATGCAGCATTTTTAGACAATAATGCTTCAATTTGGACAAGTCTCGAAACATTGGTCCTTAAATTGAACCTCACACAGGTGTCAAAGTTCAGCTAGGTATAACTTGAGTTTATGATTTTGAAAAAGGTTCACAAGGACCTTTAAGTATACAGAAAAACAGAACTATGGCATTTTATTTGTTTTATGCTTCTTTGACAATGGAAATAACTTGTGCAACTTGTTACTCTTGGTTCGTAATTGCGAACATTTAAAGCAAGTTAATTGGACGTAGGAATTAAATAATTTATTATTTTTTTGTGAATCTGGTTCCATACAGGAGTACATTCCGTGAAGTCATTGTTTAACTTAGGCATTCCGTTGGTTACCATCGGTGAGTCAAAAATAGCAGAGCTTTGATAAATAGCTTCATGGAGACATTGGGATTCAAGCTTGTTCAAATTGGTACTAATTCAAACTAGATCTAACTTGCTCCCGTTATTGGTATGTACACTGCAACATACCAATAAAGAAAGCAAGTTAGATTTGGTTTTTATCAGATTGTACATCATTTAGACATGCTCTTATTTCATTTATATCATCATTGGGACCAATTTGAGCGCGTCCAAGGTCCAAGTTCAACCAATGTTTATCATTTTAATATGCTTCTGTTCATTATGCACACGTATCAGAGATTTACTATTCCGTATTTAACACTACAAGACCTCGGAAACCTCAGATACGCTAAATATTGACAAGAGAACACAATGAACGGAACTACGCAATTTTGCATACAACTTTAATATCATTCAGCATACGAACTTTGAATTTAGATGGACGTTGTGGTTAAATGGGCCTATCTCTTATGTAGCAATACGGTGTGGATGCATTTTCAATTCATTATGGGAGTGATGGCTTAACACCAAGTAAATATAACTTAAATGGGTCTCACTGGTCGAACTCATGAACCTTATCATATCCTTCTTTTAAAATTCAGTGTAGAATAAAGGCACATGCACTGACTTTAATGACGGTCAAAACAAGTGCCCCCATGTCGAGTGCCTAAAAATGGGGTCGCAAAATATAAACTTTTCATATAAGAACGAGCTCTGATTTTCTCCCGCCAAAGCCATATATAAAAGCGGGCAGAAAACCAGAGGCAACTCGGACGAACAGCAAATGTGTTAACTTATCACAATTTTTACTTCTTGTCTAAAAAGCATGATTTGAGATATCCCTTGGAGAAAGGGATTCAGATTTGTTCAAATGATGAGGCTCAATGACTAGGGGGCACTACAAGGGGTAAATTATAGGGAAAATTCGACAAACATAATATAGAATTCTAGCTAACTTGAAAGACCAGAGTTGAATGATTGTATATGTAGTAATCTTGAGGCATAAAGAACCAAGTTTGTTCATCGCATGATGACCCTGGGGTAAAACATATTCAAAAACAAAAAAACATTTCATTACCAGATGGATTTTAAGGCCCAATGTGCCTTTTGTTTTGTTACCACAAATTTGACTCGTCGTTTGTGCAACGTCATTTTCTTTTTTCCCCTTTTTTCAAACTGACATTGAACTCCCCTTTACCTTGTTACTTTACATGTTTCAATTTGCCAATTTCAATTTGATCACTCATTTACCATTTTACGTTGATATTCACCATTCTTCTCTATTATCTTTACAGAAATCCTGTCCGAATCCAAGAAAAGCAGACTTTTCACCTAAAAATAGTATGTGGGAGCCCATCAAGCGAGACGACATCTCTTGGAACTTTTCAAAATTTATCATTGACAGACATGGCCAGCCTCGTTATCGCGTATTGCCGAAAGTGGAACCAGACGACATCGAACCTATCCTGTTATTGCTAGCCTATGAACAGGCAGCAAACGCAACCAGCGTCCATGCTAACGCTATCACAATCTTGAAGAACATTGACGTTAAGTACAGAACTAAAACATAGTTTAATGTAAAACGTTTGTAGGACTCAGATCTATGGAAGGTCCCTAATCTATGTCATTTCTCAAACTTATGGCAGGTAATGTCATATTTTCCATATCTGTGGGGGATTTTCACCTAGTCCCAAATCTTTGCCAGATTTTTTTTACCCGTTCCTACATCTAAAAAGGATTTCTAGCCGGTCTCAAATATATGGTTGGCTTTACCTGTTCTTTTCTCTTTTAAATATATAACCTGTTTTTGTAATACGTCTGAATACCAATCATACTACACAGACAAGATTTTGTACTGTAAGTTTGCTAACTATTTTTCTGTCATTTTTAAAAAGTTATCGCGATAAGATAGGACGTCAACTTCAAATACACTCGTCTCAACCTCGACCGTTTCCGCGTACTTCAACTTGAAGGGTAGTAACGGCGGATTCACCCGATTTTCGCTAACTACATCACACGAGATGTAACGCATAACGCATTGACATTGAATGAGGCGGCAAAAGAATCGAAGCCGACACAAAACTGATCTGAGGACTGCAAAAATCCGCCATTGATTTGCAAATGGGTAGAAATACATCATACATGTAGATACGAGCCCTGCCATAGATTTGGTTCCTACGTACGGACCTTTTATATCAACTCGAATTTATGAAGTCCCACATTTGTTGAACTGGTCATTGCTATATTTTAATCAGAAAAATAGAGCGATAAAATTATATCTTAAGAAGATGTTTAATAGGACTATAGTTGTGAATACTTTTTATGGAAGAAAACAAAGTAGCAATACGGAAACGCCAGTAAATGCACTAAAACTGTCATCCGGCCTTCCATATAAGATGCAAACCCGATTGAAACTTTGTTAGAAGCAACATTTTAGAGCCATTGGTCAAGAGAAAATTATAATTTCTGAATAGGTAACTTTAAATTTTAATATTTTTTCCGTTCATTGTAATTATAGTGTTGTTAAAAAAGCTGTCTCTGTGTTCCAGTAACACAGCTATTGTTATTTATGGTGATCGGTAACATGAAACACTTTCTACAATCAATATTTAAGTTTATTTCTTATAACAGTATACGTACAATGAGAGAGCGATTTTATTTGTGTATGTTTGAAACGAATGCACACATAAATGATCAGAGTATGACGCAGTCATTATAAACTGGTTGACCAGTAGATGACCGCTGATAGTGAAGGTAACGTGCAAGGACTTTAGTTCATTTGTTCCTTACATGTTTTCTTCGCGTTGATCTTACGGTGTGTTAAAGTGTGGATGGGTTGCTTTTGTTTGAAAAATTGGTTATAAAAAATAATAAAAAAAACGACATATAAGAGTTTTATCTTTTTTTAATTCAACATTTCATGTAATCAGTGACATCATACGTAGTAGGGACTGTACAGCAATATTTACAAGATAAATGTATAATGTCACACACATATTATATATTAAATCATGATTTTATGATGGATGGTGCTACTTGAACTGTGAACATTCTCATCTACTGGCCCAGCATTCCCATCTGATAATACACATAAACACGCAATAAACGTTTTCAACACCGCAGAATCTGTGTCAAAACGAATGAACGGTGTACATAAATAAGAAATAAATAGTTTCAACACTTGAGAAATTGGGTCAATATCATAAACATCTGAGGTAAACGGGTTCACAATTTTTATAATCTATTCTAAGAATCAAACTTGGCTGCTACGTATATTTGTCAGTATGTCAACAGGCGTCTGTCTGATCAACAAGCGTCTGTATGATATCTGATTAAATAACTAAGGACGTAGAAACCGTAATGTTAGCATTCAAGTGACCATTTAGGAATTGGTTTATTAAACATCGCCTGGATTTGAAAATCCAATTTAGACGCCTACGCATATTTTTTCTCATTTTTCTCGTCTCTCGTTTGATCTTTTCGCCCACAAATTTGTGTAATGTAGAAGTACACAAGTAGTGCAAGAAAAGGTTAAGACAAAGAGTCAAATCGGGTATAATAACTTCGATCTTTTGACACATGTTTTTCAATGATTTGGAATGTTGAAGAAGATATGAAAACAAGTTATATCCTTAAAAAAGATGGGCGTCAGAGTATAGCAAATGAGTTTTATGGGATTTCCTTCACTTTCTTTTATGTCGTTTTATACATTAAACCTTGTTAACTCGACTGCGCCTCGGGAAATAGTTCCTGTCTAGGGACAATAAAGCAGATGTTGCATATAAGATTCCAAGACCGTTTTGTACTAACCAAAATCAAATAATTTGTTAATGGTAGATAGCATTCCAGGGATTGACCTTTACTTAACCATTGATATTAAATTTTCTCGCTACCTATACTATCCATTGATATGGTCGCCTTGAGACAAACTATTTTTACATTTATGGCATCATTTACTAATTTCATGAACATACTGCAGTATGTATCATTCAAAAAAATAGTAAATACGAAAAACCAAGAAGATATTCAACAGCCACAAGTCCGTGGACATGGGCAAACAAAAGGAAAACATGGGACGCACACAGAAAAAATAACCAAATATACATTTTTTAACTAAAAAAGAAAACCTATTGTCCGGAATGTAGGTTTCGAATTGTCATTCAGTAACAGTGACCTTCACATTTGATCCCTTGATCCGTAAAATTTAATGTTAGCATGTATACAGGAACGAAAATGTTTATATGAAGGATGACCGCTGCTGGGGAAGACAGTCTTACAGATTGGCTAATTTTCATAATATAAGTCAATTGACATAAACGCGTTTTTTTTATGCAAAAATAAGGATAGGACAATGATCTTGTTTTTGAGATATAAACGTTTTAAATATTAGCGGGAAAAAGAACTCTTCTAGATTCTTCATAAGTAATTTATGGGAAAAAAATTATTTTTAGGTGCCAGAAATAAAAAGGAAAGAGTATTACAATTAATTTTCTTTAAAAATATTTTGGTAGAAGGGTATATTAGGTGTATATTTTAAAAATACAATCATAAATATAGGGTCAATGGGCAAAAACAAATGTAATATATTATTTATGAAAATGCAAGAGGAGTTACGAAATACTGGGTAAATATTGAAATGTGAATAGCGGTCATCCTTAGTAAACAATCAATTTATCATTGACCTTGAATACAAGATTCATATATTATAAATGACAAATGGGATACAATGACAAACTGAAGGAGATTGCACAGATTATAAGGTATATCATATTAAGTAAAATGGACTGAAAGTCAAGTTACACATAAAATACACACAAGTGTGAACAATTAATATCATAACACAATGGTTCTAAATATTAACTTAAAAATTCAGCAATAATGTTAATTCTGCATTTCATATTAGCAAGGTACGGATTACTGTAATTTTGATTGTTTTGTAATTAAGTAAATTAATCAACTTTAAATATGAATTAACGCTATTGTTTTGCTTATTGCATTTACTCCTATCTTCTATATTTTTACTATTCGCTATAAACAAAAACTTGTTCATTATTTAAAACTGGAAAATAACACTTTTGCTGAAATCTCAAACGGAAAGTAAAACGCTGTATTTTGATTTTTTGCATGGCAATTTAGGAAAGTTTCGTTGAAAACCGATACTTTAACAAACACTCTCTTTCCTATAAATAATCGGCATGATATTGCAGTGTTTTGTATCTAAATAAATGTTTTTCCATTTTCAATTTGTCATTTAAGTAAAAAATCTAATCCCCAAGGTTATAAGGACACGTTTAAACATGAGAGAATCGCTTATCGCTAATCTAGATATGTTTGTACGTTACATGCACATAATCCCTGGAGAATGAAAAGATTTTTATAGCAATTTCACACAAATCTTAAATTACTAAACATTCCTAATATATCTGCTGTAATGTCAATACGTCCCTCTCAAACGACCCAGATACACTAAATCAAACCATACCATAGAAACGTTTCTTTCATTGCATGCTGATTTTAAATGACTTACGTCAAACTTCATATATACGTAGTTTTCAGATTATAATTTTTTTCTATAAAGCAGTATTGGGTAGGAGTAGGGGGAGGATAAATATAAAATTTGTAATTGCCGTTTTTTATAAACTAAATATTCATATTTCAGGTTTTTTGTTTTTTTTAAAGTCTGCTAATTTACTTGAGCGGGGTTATTCTTGGCACAGCCTCATGGTTTTATAAAATGGTAAAATGAGAAGCAAATCTACGGAACTAAGTGTAAAAACGATCATAGGGAATTTGTTTCTTCAAATTAAAGGAAATTTAAGGAAGGGGGCCTTGAAAGTGACTAATAAAAAGTGTATTGATACGTAAAGATGCATGTTTATTAAGAACTTATATGATATATAACATTTCTTAGTTGCTGCTAGGAATTAATATGCTAGCTCTGCTTTGTGAGTTTTAGGTGTCGTTTCCAAATAATTGATCATACCAAATTATCGCCCATTGCTTCACTGTTGTCGCCATTTTGATTACTTAATGCAGCCACATCTCATAAGAACTTCGAATAATAAATAACGGTTTAACTATTTGACATCTTAAACGCATTCAGCGTTTTCTGGATTAGTAAGTAAGTTGGATAAATGCAAAACGGACGGATGACGAACGATGCAAGGTGGTCCGATAATAGGCTATACAACTGCTGACAAAACAAAAACACGACGTTTATCATTTATCATTTATAAATGTTTAGTTTTAAAAAGTGCATGTTCACCAATATTTATGTAATACGATAAAAAAAAATCACAGATCATGTTATTGTATTATGTATCCCCTAGAAATGTTTCTAGATAGACTTAGCGGCAATACCCGAATACAATTAATAAGACACAGCTAACAATACATTCTCGCATCTCGCACACGCCTAGCATTGTTCAGCATATCATGCCATGACACAACCACGTGTAATATGAGGCATATTTGGGTATCACAAAATTGTCACAGAAACTAAATCTTCCTGAGTTAGTTATTGTACATAAAGACAGGCAAGTGTCGAGAATAGAGTTACACATGATTATATAACACCTTTTAAATACATGATACTACCTGCCCTATCTCATTAATGGCGAAATAATGAACCCCGACATTTTGCTTCATCATCCTTAGAACTGTTACATAAGTAAAGGGTTTTCTCACTAAAACAGTTTATGCGTCACCAGTTTGCTTCATCATCTGTGGACTGTTACAAAAGTGAAGTGCTTGCTAACTGAATGCAGTGTTAATCTAATTCTACATCTACTACAGTCATAATGTCATCAATTTGCTTCATCATCTTTAGAATTAAAACTACTATATGATCCCGAGAGAAGAGCCTCCTCAATTCAATTTATATCTATCTCTTCATCTGCTGAAGTCATCGTGTCACAACGTGAGCATATGACAGGAAAGGACGAGAATTCAAGAAAAGAGATAAAAAGGACAAATGGTTAACAATGAAGACGCTACACTTTGGTTGACTTAAATAAGTTGGACTGTATATTAGAACATAGTTTGTCTCCATTTAAGTAAACACTTTTGACTCATGATTTTGTTAGCTTATCGGGCATTGAGGAAGCGGTAACAACTGTAGACAGCAAATTCTATAGAACATAAATTAAACTTAGTACTAAAAATGATTGGGAAGCCTCAGCATTTTTGTACGTCTTTGCTTCACGCAAAGAGAAATGGCTAGACTTGAATAACGAAATTGTAGTAACTAAGTTGTGCAACAATGAAATTATTATAAAGATACCTTCAGTTACCGAGTTCTTATACTTTGAAACATGATATATTGTGTTCATGTGACACATAGGAATCATCGATGTGCACATACATAAACAGTCATTTGGAAATAATGATTTTCAAGACGAACTTATTTTCGGTGGCTTGAACTGTATTTATCTTTTTACGTTTTGTGACGTCAGTTAAACTTAAACATTCAAGATACATACTAACTTACTCTAAGCAACGTTACCTGTGGAACAATTGACATTCAAGATACCTTCTATTTACTCTAAGCAGCGTTACGTGGTGTAGAGCAATTGACATTCAAGATACCTTCTAACTTACTCTAAGCAACGTGACGTGTAGAACAATTGACATTCAAGATACCTTCTAACTAACTCTAAGCAACGTTACGTGTAGAACAATTGACATTCAAGATACCTACTAACTTACTCTAAGCAAAGTTACGTGGTGTAGACATATTGACATTCAAGATACCTACTAACTTACTCTAAGCAACGTTACGTGTAGACAAATTGACATTCAAGATACCTCCAACTTACTCTAAGCAACGTTACGTGTAGAACAATTGACATTCAAGATACCTTCTAACTTACTCTAAGCAACGTTACGCGTAGAACAATAGACATTCAAGATACCTTCTAACTTACCCTAAGCAACGTTACGCGTAGAACAATTGACATTCAAGATACCTTCTAACTTACTCTAAGCAACGTTACGTGGTGTAGACAAATTGACATTCAAGATACCTCTAACTAACTCTAAGCAACGTTACGTGTAGAGCAATTGACATTCAAGATACCTTCTAACTAACTCTAAGCAACGTTACGTGTAGACAAATTGACATTCAAGATACCATCTAACTTACTCTAAGCAACGTTACGTGTAGAACAATTGGCATTCAAGATACCTTCTAA
>JAUMGZ010081007.1:16255-26531 GCA_032359645.1 Pododesmus macrochisma | reverse complement strand
TAGATACATGTAGGTCCACTGACCTTGATAGACAGACAGATATACATACATGTAGCTCCACTGACCTTGATAGACAGACAGATATACATACATGTAGGTCCACTGACCTTGATAGACAGACAGATGTACATACATGTACATGTAGCTCCTCTGACCTTGGTTCTTGTAGAAGGCAGATATTATTATATGCATGTACATTTTAGGTCCAATGATCATGTGCATTTTTTTTTACTTAGACAATCACTATTACATCAAATGGGGCTAATCACCTTATCACTCCCATCATTAAACCACTTTCATCTCACTTTTTTTAGAACAGGTATAGAGACCATATGCATAGATTTCATATACTTCAGACAGACAGAGGGACCTTAATTATATCTCATTACAGGACAAATAAGACGCACAGATACCATTAAATGGTCTGGTACCATGGATCTTCATACTTGTAAATACACATACAATGTACATGTATACTAAAGTCCAGGTACCATTGATTTTCATTCAAAGAGGTCCAGCACTAGAAAGTATCAAATGCTTGACTTACAAAGTATATTATTAGGCTACACTTTACAATTCCTTGTGCTTGTAGTCGAGAAAATTCAAAAAATATCACTATTTTTCATTTGTGGCAATACCATTTATTTCTTGGACTGTTATGAAATTCTTTTTTTTTTAAATGAAATAGATGTTAAAAATGAAAGAATGTTATGTTTTTTACATGAAATTTGTGAATTACCTTTAAAAAGACATTTTCAATTGCATAATTTTCTTCATAAAAAACAAAACTGAAACAAGTTACTTGATCCTTTACAGCACATTTACAGAAACAGTAATTAAAAGATTTGTATCTGACTATCTAGAAACTTAAATGATGAGCATTTGTGTCATGCATAATTAAAGGAGACAATAAGAAGGTACAAACTCAAACATAGATTTCAAACACAACTTTAAAGTAAAAGTACTTGTAAATGTATTTTCTGCAATGAGATCTCAGTGACAAATATTTATTCACACTTTTGTTTAACTTACATACATTCACCTTACATTTGTAGCTCCTAATTCCTCTGTTTACCCACCCTAGCTACTTTCTATATCATATTAATATCACCGGTAATACTGTATACAACAAATAAAACTTAAACAACCAATATACTTAAAACAGGAGGGATAACTTACATGGTAAAATATGTTAACATGTTATGTACAGACACCGGTCAGTAATTATAAGTGTTCAGCAGTAAAAGTTCTATGAAAGAAGTCCTGAAATAACCATTCATACTGAATACAAAACAAGGGACATCATTTTAAAATAACCTGACTTATAATTATATTGAATACGAAACAAGGGACATAATTTTAAGATAACCTGACTTATAATTGTAGTGAATACAAAACAAGGGACATCATTTTAAAATAACCTGACTTTTTATTATATTGAAAACTAAACAAGGGACATCATTTTAAAATAACCTGACTTTTTATTATATTTAATACAAAACAAGGGACATAATTTTAAAATAACCTGACTTATAATTATATTGAATACGAAACAAGGGACATCATTTAAAAATAACCTGACTTATAATTATATGGAATACGAAACAAGGGACACACCTTTAAAATAACCTGATTTATAATTATATTGAATACAAAACAAGGGACATGATTTTAAAATAACCTGACTTATGATTATATATTGAAAACGAAACAAGGGACACAACTTTAAAATAACCTGACTTATGATTATATTGAAAACAAAACAAGGGACATGATTTTAAAATAACCTGACTTATGATTATATTGAAAATGAAACAAGGGACACAACTTTAAAATAACCTGACTTATTATTATATTAAATACGAAACAAGGGACATAATTTTAAAAATTTCCATTCATACTAAATACAAACTAAGGGACATACATGTAATTAAAACAACCATATGCATACTTCAATAAAAGTCAAGACATAAAAGTGTTAAAGGTTACTATGGTTACACCTAGACAGAAATCATTTACAGGTAGTGAAAGGCACATCAGCAACATATGTAAAAACATAGCACACATTGTATGTACATTATTTCCTGAATAACAAAACCGGTACTTCATTCATTGTAAGAACTACTTTGTAATTGAACACATTGTTTGAGCAGTCTACTGTATATGTCCTATTGTCTGTATATAGTGCTTTAATATCATCAAGCTGGATATACAGTATATAAGTCAGTGTTTGTCGGACTGATTTTACTCTACACCTCCTTCCAACAAGAACATTTGTAGACTGTTTACTTATGTTTTGTAGAACACAACTTATGGATTATATAACATGCATCTAAGTTTTTCTATTTCACTTTTCAAAAGGGACACCTCTGTTCTAAGTTGTAAATTCTCCTGCTCAAGGAACACAACTCTCAGGGCGATTTGTTCCTCCTTCATGCGTCGCGATTCACGAGACCGTTTTGCAGAATCATTGTTCTTTTTACGTTTCTCCCAATAAACTTCATCCTTTTGCCCTTCAGGCATTGTTAAGGCACGTTTCTTAGGTGGCATTTTATGATTTCCGTCATAATCGCCACCGGCTAAATCTAACGGTGTACCTGGATTGCTGCCTGAAGAAGAAGGAGAGGATAACTCTGCATCAACATCATGTTCTTGTTTCAGTGAAGGAAGCATGTGTGAGCTTGAGGCTATCGGAGGTGACATTTCACTCATTGTCTTAGGCATGTGCATATCCCCAGAATGAACATTGTTGTTATGGTGATTTGGCGGGGAACTGTGATTGTGGTGTCTGTGTGCCGTGGGTAACATTTCCTGGCTGTTACTTGAGGATGGGGACGTGAAGTCCAGTCCTGACGTAGGGGATGGGCCAGTTTCTCCCGACATTAACTGATGGGCGTGAATTTCTGGGTGTGTCATTGTATGACTTACAGATGGATACGACATTCCATAATAACTAGTTGGAATGTTCATGTTTGACCTCGGTCCGTAGGGTTTAAAGAATTGTCCATCGCGGTGCATCATCGAAGAGTACGGATCCTGCATTGTATAATTTTACTACTTCCTCTTAATCAATTCACAAATCACAGTTGATTGTTCAATCCAGCAAAACAGAGTACATACCTGAAACATAGAATAGGTCCATTAAAAACAAATTATAAAATAAAAAGTAATACAGGTTTTTTAGCGTTGCAGTTCAGGTTTAGATTCATTGGTTATTTCACATTACAAGTAAATTACATGAATAATTATATAATTAACTTGTATTACATAGATAACTTACAGTTGTGATAAGGCTGCAGTAACATTAAATAATCCCCTCACTACAAAATCTAACTGACAGCTGATGTTTTGTAAAAACATTTCATCCATATATAACACATGAACACCTTTTAACCTCAGTTATGAATTGTCTTCTTTTTTCGCAGTTTAGTTTATTTTAGATGCATGCAAATGTCACAGACTTTGCTTATATAATGTACTGTCAGTAATCTAGAGCAGATATTATTGTTCACCACATACATGACGTACTGACAAGTGTTAATTTAACCTTTCATTTCACTTTTTCATTTGAATGACATGTTACAGATTATTGTAAATATTTGTCACATTTTATGCCTTGTTAGTCACCCATTGGATCCTATAGTCTGCATGTTACAGATTATTATGCGATATATATATAAAAATATCAAAATAGTTTGCAAATGGCTTTTAATATCTTCAATTTTTATAGAAGTAAATTAATGTTAGTTGAAAATACATCAAAGTAATAAAATCGTGTAATACATGTATGTTAGCATTTAGTGCATATTTTGGTTCATGCAGAAGAATTACCATTATAAATAGATTACCATATATATTATATATATATAAGATGATAAAAATATTTTTGAATAGATTATCTTATATTTATATTAATAAATATATTTTTATTAAATAGATTATTATTATGTTTATATTTTCATTATTAAATACAGCCCATTAAATATATCAACATTATGTTGAGGCATATAGATATAATAAATGTATTAACATTATGATGACATAAAATATTCTTTGATAAATAAATTAACATTTTGATGAGATATAGATTTATTTTTTAATTAATAGATTCACATAATGATGAGATGAAAAATAGTATTAAATGCATTTAACATTATGATAACATAAAAAAATGTTATTTACATTATGAAGAGATAGCACATATTAATATTAAATAGATTTATAATGAGATAAATATATGAATATTGCACAAATGAAAATTATGATAACACGAAAATATTAATATTTAATATATAAATGTTCAAGATAAAATTTTATTTGTAAATAAATTAATATATTATAGGGATCATTAAAAAGTCTGCAATAAAAAAGCAACTTTGCATTTGAATTTTGCCAGTTTATAAATATGTGTTAAAATAAAACATGTTAATTATAGCAACAATTTTGTAATGATTCTACATACTACTTGAATTTGATATTTTGTATTTGTCTATGTTTTGACTTTAATTGTTATAATGTATTTTTGGACCATCAAATTGTGCTTTCATGGGTTACATTTTGACCATTAATTTGTGCTTTCATAGGGTATGTTTATAGGAGGTATAATTAAAAAATATTCATAATTTAATCTTATAAAAGGAACAAAAGGTTTTTGGATTACACATACTTATATGTTGATACAGTTGATGTTATGACATGTTTTAGTAGTTTTAATCCACATTTTTCTGCTTTTCATGACACAATGAAGTGTAATAAAAACACCCATTGTGAGCCCCACACTGACCAGCAAGAAAATCACCAGTGTTTTTCTCCTCAAATATTATACTGACCACATGTAATTTTATACTTACTTTGTGTCTTGTGGATGGCTACATTGCTGTCTTTCTAAAGTGACCACTAGTATAATCCTGCTGGACAGAGGTAGAGTAATAATGTCCACTTCCTGTATAAGTCAATGACCAAGAGTTTATCTACCTTTGCAGTGGTGCACTGACCCTTCCTATGACCAAATATTACCAACTGCTGGTCAATATTACACAAAGTTTGCATGGGTATTACCTGGCCAATCAACAAGCACCATTACCACACTTGACCCTGTTGACCTCTGTGTGTTTATTTTTAGACAGTCATGTGACAAGTTTGACCAACCAACAATGTTGTGTAATTGGAGATAATGGTGTTAAATTCAATGGTGGTTAATGGTCACTGTATTGAACCCTTTGAAGGCCTGTTTGGTCTTGACTCAGAGATGACCAATGTCCAGTGTAGTTGATCACAATGCCTGTTTATAATGCAGAAAAACTGAGGTACACTAGGGTAGTTTGACCAGTACAATCAGAATAGCTTCCTCTCAATTAAACAGATTTACAAACTGACCATTAAAACAAGGTCACATTGAAATGGGTCATGAGAAAAGTTTATTATCAAACAGCTGATACATCTATAAATAAGGCATAATTGTGGTCCATAGGGTGGTGTGTAGACTTTGAATATCTATGAAGTATATTAATAAATGAGATATAAGTTATTAAATATAGTACTTCTTACACATGTAAAATCAAAAGTATCAAATGTCCAATCTTGGTATAACCAGGACAAAATACCACATTTGTATAGCTTAGAACTTTCTTATTATTGATATATAAAGAAAGAAGTTTATGATACTTTTAATATACATAGATTATCAAAAACAATTCAGTATTTTGAAGGGCAAAACACATAAATCAAAAAAGAATGTTGGAAAATGTTATGAATTTTTTTCTAATAAGTGAATTATTTTTGAAATTGATTTATGTTAGTTTTAGTGTACATAGATATCTAAAAAAACAAAATCAATTACAAATTACCTACTAATTTTAGGGCGAAAGTGTTTAAAAAAAAAAAACATATCATTTTATTAAAATAGTTTTTATCTACAGAGATATTTGAAGAAAAAATTGTATCCTAAAAATGGGGTGAAAACCATAATTAAAATATATCCTAAAAATGGGGCGAAAAACCATCATTAAAATTGTGAAGAAACATGTTAAAATATTATGGAATTTTTTAAATGAAATGATGTTTATGTGATATATACATTGATATTCAAAAGATGAATACTCATCAGCAATTTTTTTATAACAGAATTTTAGTAATTCAGACTTGTAGGTTTTTTATAAGCTCTATTTGATCACTTTTAATCAACTGGAACTCTTCATTAAAACGGTTAGTTTTGACTATATCAAATTTATTTCTCACCCCTTATAATTTGAGACTTTGGATATAAAAAAAGGCTTAAAAAGGAACCATTGTTAACTTTAGATTTGATGAAAAGATTGCCACTTTTAATTAAAAAGGAACATAAAATAAAATGGTGTATGTATATTGACATGACAGCTTTGACAGGCCCTGTATACATGTTAGGGGTATATACTTCTTCCTTCCACATATACCATGTACACAGATGGTGGCCCCATGTGGTCAGGCCCAGTTGTATATTGGAAACAGGAACCAATTAGTCAGTAAAGATTTATCACCATGGTCAAGCTCTCCATGCCACCAGACTGGTTATGTAAGATTAGGTCAATACTAGCCATAGGTCATCAATATATTTATGTTAGCCCCAGGTAGAGTTGGATCTTTAGAACCAATAACTTCCTGGGACTGTGTTGGTTTGAACATGTTTTTAACTCTCCAGTGTGTCTGATTAGCAGGTTTTTTGTAAATTGTAATTAAGTAAATAAGCTGTGAATACAGGATAGAACATGTTTTATTTCATGTGTCAAATTCATAAAAAAAATAAAACAGAATACACTACAAAACTCTGAACATGCATTTAGAGAAAATAACAATAGTAATATACTCATTGATAAGTTCAATGTATTTAAATTAAAGGAAAACATTTCTTTATTTCTTTTTGTATACAAAATATAAAGAATTTTAAGTTCACAATATTTCAAATTAAAGTTATATTTTGTAAAATGCATAATGTAAAAAGATTAATTGTGCATTAAAGAAAATTGTTTCTAAACTGTTTATCATTCCTTTTAATTTGTAAAAAAAACTAATAGAATACTGTATATGACTTAATTTAAGTGCCTTGAATTTTAAAAATGCTCTATGCATTATTATTCTTTATCTAACTTTAATTGTGTATCATACTGATCAAGTTATCAGAAAAAAAGATCACTTTTTAATTACTTATATATATGTTGTGTTGACTATCATAGACACATTGTTGATATAAGTGTGTAATTCACCTGTGTATGTAATTATGTGCTTCAGTAACAGATAGGTGAGAAAGGAATGTGACCAACACACACTGTAATATTGCATCAATCTATGTAAAGTCTATACAATAGTTCACCTTGGTCAGTACTGTTGTCCAGTGCTGGTCAGTCGATGTTACAGTTACATGCATAATACCATGTACACAGTGTTATCAATGTTGTCAAATGTTATTTGGACAATGGTCATTTATTGACCATTAACAGTAATCAGCACTAAAATGATTCAAAGTTACAGCATCAGGTCTGGTGACCTGAGTTAAGGACACACTGAAGAGAGAGAAGCGCCAGATATGCTTACTTACATATGAAATTTAATGCTGCTTATAAAACACATTTTCAGTGTTCTTTTGTTGAATTTTGCAAATGGCTATAATGTTTTAATCCTGACTTGACATTCCACAAACTATTTAAAGTTTTATTATATAAGAACATCACATATTTAATTACACACAGCAATGATAATTTAGTTAAAGAAATGATAACTTAGCTACAGAAATATTCATCATTTTAAATGTTCAGAAAAATTCACAATTTTGTGTATAGAAATATTCACAGGTTGTTATTAAAAACAGAAATGTTCATCATTTAGTTAATATATATATATTCATCATTTAATGAAAAGAATTATTTATATATTTTGGGCACAGAAATATTTGTCTTTTTCAGGTTACAGAAATTATTCATCATTTTAAATGTACAGAAATATTGATTAGTGTACTGACATATTCATCATTTAAAGTGTACAGAAATGTTCATAATTTAATGCTCAGAAATATAGTCACCATTTAGTGTTCATCATTTAGTTTATTCATCCTAAACCACTACCATTTTCAACAAAACTTGATAGGAAGTATCCTGAAAAGGAGGGCCTAGGACTCAGGTTTGTTCAAATGATAATGCTTTCTCCCCAGGGAAAGGCAAATGATTACAATTTTACTCCTCATAAACTGATTAATCAAACGCCAAATGATATATAAGTGTCTTTGCAAAGAAAATAGTGTTAAGGCCCAAAGAGCCTGTTGTCTATAATTATTCAATCTTCTGTCTTACTCAATGTAGATATTACCAGATATCTTTGCATTAATGTGGGGTATAACCATATATGTGTGATGCATTGAGACTTCACTAGCTGACAAATAAACTAATAAACAAGTGCGTAGAATATGTAATATTTACAGTCTTAAAAAGTCAGTTAATCACATGGTGTATTTAACTCTTTAGTACTTAGTACTACAAACACCCACATTTGAGCCCTCTCTAATGTACTAGTTAGTCCTTCAACGAGTATAAGTCCATTGTCAGGGTTGAGTGGTCATGCATGGGTCTTGTTGACTATAGAGCATATTCATTGTTAAATCGGAAATCCTAATGCCTTTTCATTATTACACAAGAATTACAACAGAAAGAAAAAATTACCTGTAATCCTTATACAGGTGTGTCCAGTTTGTAGTAAACAGAGAATGTGGGGCTCTTATGGGATATTGTCAAGAAAAAGGAAAATATTTCTAAGAGGGGCACTTACTTGTCATACAGCCAAAATCTAACACAAACAGAACCATCATTTGGCCATTGTTTAAATTCAAATGTTTTGATTCCTTCGTTAAGTGTATCGATTGCTTTAACGGAGTTAATAATGGTTAAAAATTGCATCTAACAAATTCACCACCTCTGTAGTGGAGAGAGTGTTCATTGTGTGCAGAATATCCTCCAGCTGTCTCACACTTATAAAGACTTTGAAATTAGATAAAAGTCCTCTCCCTGCTAAATTAAGCACTCAGAAGTCTGGGTAATACAAGAACTGGTTGACTTGGTGTCAGTATAATGTGACTGAGTGAAATACATGACAATGTGTCTGCAGTGTGATATTTCAGTGAGACAGCACTATAAAGTCACCATCAGTGTGCACTGTTACAAGCAGACACTGTCTCGATATAACCTAAATATGAGTTGAAAGGGATGTTAAACTACAATATAACAAATGTAAAAAAAATTTAATAGCTGCATGTAAATTAAGAAAGAAATAATACATGATTTTTGACATTTGTTGTAAATACCTACACAGTGAGTTTATAGATAAACACAAAAATTGCAATCCAGTACATCCCAACAATTATTACCAATGCATTACTATACATACATGTAGTGCAAATGTACTGGTGAATAATGTATGTTATTATCAATGTTCAATTAAATCATTAATTAGGGGTATAACATACAATAGACATGTACATTGAACCATCAATATATTACAAAAGTATAATCTTGAATAGTACTATTACAATACAAATGATCACAATAGTGTACAAGACTATCGAGATAGTTTCAATAGTTCACATTTCAACTGAAATCAAAAATATATGTATACGTACGGTATGTTAAGCTTTGTTATTAGAAACCACTTTCATGAATATTCTAAGGATCGCTTTTGGACCACAGATCTATTACTCTATTGATATAGATCTGTGCTTGAACCAATATCATACTATTTCTGAAAAATACGAAATAAATACGTAAAAGTTACCAGGACGTAATACCAAATGTCCCATATTTAATTACTATGATATGTTAATGGAACAAAAAATAGGGTTTTAAAATACCAATTACTATATCATGTAGTACTATTGTAATAAGTGACCTACAATAGTAATAGTATTACAATATACTACTTATTCTCCCAAGAGCAGTGGTATTACAATAGTAAAATATTGCCTCAATAGTTGCCTCTAGCAAAATAATAGCCTAAATCATGGTGTACTGGGAGTCTTACAATAAGTATCCTTTATAGTACTGATATATATAATCATAGGAAGTAAATTAATGAAAATTAAAGTATTGTAAACTCTGTGTGAAGTTCTATGATATATTGCAATTGTATATTAAAATTGTTTTGTGTTTATTTGATCTTTTACACATAACAATTGTTTTAATACATTTATTTTAAATCTATTCTAAAGTTAATAATCAATGTTAATTTTTTGTGTTGGTAAAGACATTCTTGTTAATAATCA
>JAUMGZ010081007.1:0-14701 GCA_032359645.1 Pododesmus macrochisma | reverse complement strand
CGCCCCCCCCCCCCTACTTTGACGCCAAAACTAGTGACTTTTACCTCCCTCCAGTGGATTTTGACAAACCTATAACCTCCCCTCACAACACAGCACATACATCCAAATCAACAGATCATTTGTTACCTAGAAATATTCTTTCTCACCGTTGAACATATCTCCGGTGTTCCCATTTTCCGATATGATTTGTACGTGTACACTGAAGAGTTTGATTAAGGGGATTACTCTATGGGAATTATTTCGGCGAGAAACATACGTTTCATGACACGTTTGTGTTACCTGTTAACGCTGATAGAATCCCTGGAATAGTTTGGCGTAATTATATAAGATCTTGTATGTTTTATTAATAGATGATTTGATAAAAAGCGTTTGAAAATTTTGTTTCTAATAAAGGCCCTCCCATGAAATTTATCGTGGTATTTTTGGCTTGTTTCCAATAAACGCCCACCCCCTAATTTTAAATGCTTGCCTGTTCTATTAATCGCCCTGGCGTTTATTAGAACGAGTATGGTACTTGGAACAAATCTGACATTTCATACCATCCTAATACTCATGCCTCTATACTGTACAGAGTCGTGATGCCATGCTATATAAAAACGGGCGAAAGTGACCTCCGACTGATTGGTTTTAAACACGCATCATTAATTCAATAATAATTACCTGTCGTCCTTTTATTACTCAACGTACCCGTTCGTGTATATTTCCCAACCTGCTAATGTCTGTAAATACCTTTAAATTTTATTATGTACAACAAAAACATCGAAAACCATCCTTCAAGCGCTGACCGAAATATCGTCGGTCGCCTTTAGCAAAAGCAGTCAACATAAATAACTGTGCATGTGTGCAGTTTGCCAACCTTCTGAATATACATTAATATGTACAAGTGTACCTTAGACACCTCAAGAATATTCAGAAGGTAGGCAGACTGCACGCATGCACAGTTATTTATTTTGAATGTTTTGATAAATGGCGGACCAGCGAGATTTCGATGCAAGATGCTAAAAAAAAGACACAATGGCACAATACAATAACAATCGGATAATTAAATCAGCGAACTCATTCCCCAATCCGAAATATCAAGTTTGCTTTATTTATCTACTGATCTCCATGGAATATTTACTGGCCCGGCGGACTTGTCATGTTATATATTGCACTGGCCCGACTGTGAATTTGCTATCCCTGCGTCAGCGGACCAGCGGTTATTTGGACCCCTATATATACCTGTGCATATACATGTATATGCAATCATGGGGAACAGGAAATTAAATTTCTTTTAAAACACTTGTCGACTCTGAAGTCAAAAGTAGGTAATGATAAATATTATAATTTGGTGTGTCTACCTACATGTATAGTGGGGTCAAAGTTCACCAAAGCTTATATAATACTTGTTGACTTTTCGTCTTTCACTTTAATATCAATTTGCCTATTCTAAAGATACATTTGTACTGTGTCATTTTCAACTTTTTGTGGCAGGAAGCATCCTTGGATCTATGATCAAATTTATTGCTCAAATTAAATATGGCACACAGTCGGTGAAATTTAGGAAGGCTTATAATATTAATTAATACATGTAGTTTTGAGCTTAGATGCTTACATACATGAATGAATTTATGAAATGCAATTAATACTAGCGCTTGCAAAAACCATTTTGTTAAAAGCCTGACTCTCAGATAAATAGCTATATATAGGTTGCAGGTTTTGAAAGTCGAGCATAGCAAATTAAATAATAGGACTTTTCTTCACATTTTTAAATTCTTCAAGATATAGCTATAGCTACTGCCAGCATTCTATATATATAATTAAAATTACATCTTGATTTTGCTCCTGTTTCTGATTTGCCCGAGCATCAAGATCTAATTTTAATAAGATTGCTACTGCCAGCTACAAGACCATTTAAATCACACTTGTCAGGAAGCATGATTCAGAGAAGAATCGATCACATTCGTTTATTTTGGTGGGACGGCTCACCTTGGTTGTCAGGGTACCAGTCATTTGCGCATGCACTAGGGTGCCAAAATGGAGAAATTTTGTCCACATCTTATATCACAGCTTTTTTCTTTTTCATCATTTTGGGATGGAGCCTTTTATTCCAATTTTGGGAAGAAAATTCACTAATTGGGAAGCAAATGTTCAAGTGTAAACTGCAAATATTGGGAATTATCCCTAATTATAAATATTAAATTACTATCGGCCCCAAAAAGTTCCCAGAAAAATGCTTGTTCAAGCTGCAACCTTGCATTGACACAGACATAGATCTGGATATAGTTAATGTTGAAGACCTACCACTTATTAAAGTAAAAAATGGTTTATGAAATGTGGAGGTCAAATGTAATACCAATTACAATGTAATTCAATGGTATTGTGGTTTGATATTGACCGAAGAGAGTAACTTTGACACATGAATAAACTCATAATGAATAGAACTTACTGTGGGGTAGGTCAGGTTTACATTTTGTAGTCAAATAACCTTACTGTGCACCTCTCAATAAAAAGTTTAAATGGACATTTCAAAAGTATAACGGCATATTGACGGTCAACACTGGGTCACCAAAGGGTATTTAATTTGATAATATATATTATGTAACTCGTATTGGTTGTTAAACAAACCTACTAATAGCAATCTAAAATCACATGAATTGCAGGAAAATCTGTTGATTTGAATTCTTCAATAAGTCAATTTTAACATAAGTTAGTCATTAAAAGTTCTGTGCAAAGAATGGACGCGTCACCTACAAGTAGATCTGAATGCAAATCAATGTGTAGACCATGCCACTACAATATGTTACCTGACTAAATTTACAGTTATATTATGTATTCGGCATTGCTTACTACCTGATTCAGGGTTGGTATAGCCTTATTAACCCCACTGACCTATTGAACTCTCTTCGGTCAATATCAAACCACAATATTGACATTATACTTTGCTGTTGCAACCAGGTGGACATTTATGCCCCATATAGATCTAGACCTGTTCTTATAAGTATATATAAAACACCAGACTAGTAACAAGTATTAAATATATAGTAGTTGAAGGAATAGTACATACATGCCAAAAATAACTCTTCAGTTTTAACATTTAGATTCAAGACTTTGTTGACTTTATACATGTATAAATATGAAAACTTGAGAAACGTTAGCTGATACCACTTATACAGAGGTGATTTATTACTGGCTTGTAGGATACTGACAAACTATTTCCTTATGATATTACACAACATGCCATGATGCCAGGATAAAACACTACAGGGTATATCTTAGCTACAATGTACTTTACACACTCAAGATAAAACACTACAGGCCTAGGGTAGCTACTTTAATTTACACACTCAAGATAAAACACTACAGCTAGGGGAGCTACTTTACACACTCAAGATAAAACACACTGTTTTCTGATATTTGATAATATTTATATATAGTTACATGCAGTATTAGTTTTAACTAATTTTGAGCAATATACATAAATACCAAATGCTGTACTTAATTTAATTTGATATCACAATTAATGTAATTTCTGTAGAACATGTAGGTAAGCTATATCATACCTAAAGGTCAGTGTTCTAACCAGGAAATATTTGTATGTACATGTACCCAAACAGAACACTGTGCAGTAATATACATGTAAGCATTAGTAGATTTACATGTAATTGTCACAACAGGGATAAACAGTTGTAGACATTGAAATTTTTTATGAGTTTATTATAGCATAAATGATTAAATCATTGTCTCAAAATGAAGTAAGATGATTATCTTATATACATGTATGATAAATCTACTGCCCTTTGTTATTTGTACATGTACATTACTTAAAGTAAAAGGGGATCCTTCTGAAGACAAGTTAACAACTGGGAGGTTTTCCATAAATAACAACTGTTACAATATTATATTATCTGGGTTCGATAAAACGTCACCATTTGGATGGGATATTATATAGTTGTTTAAAATTTTCATGTTCAGTAGATTGAGGGTTCGATCCTTGGTTGTATAATACATGAGATGTTTAATTTAGGGAATCTTCTGCTAAGCACTCAGTTTTTCTGAGTAGGAGAAGGACTGGTTACAATTAGCTCAGTGTCAGGATATTGTGACCAAGAGAAGTATCGTGTCAATGTGTCTTACATAATATTTCAATGAGACAGCACTAGCAATTATAGTGTAAATACCTTGTAGTGTATATATGCATACAGTGGTTTGACCTTTGTGTATTGTATCACAACTCCATGTTAAAAATAGTGCATCTAAAGACTGGATGTAATTTACATTCATTGTACATAGCCAAAAATGCAAGATTATACCTTATAATTAAAAGAAAATGGACTGTAGAGTACTACAGGGTTGCATGATCAAGGATTTCAGTTTAGATGGGGTTACTTATAATTAGGGATGCACTCATAATCTGAATGAGCATACATGAATTTTGGTAAGAAATATAGTTAATTTAAATAAATTTTGGGAATTTAATTGGTTTGGGCGTGTGTCAGGTGTGACCAACCCCTCTGTATTCACCAGTGCTGTTATTAATTAAATAAAACTGTATATTAAATTATCATGGTTATCTCCCTTACTGTAGTATGGAAAATGTTAATCTTTATAAATAAATTAAATGTACAGTACAATATACACTTTTACATAACATTATATACATCTCCTACCATGAATTAATCGATTATGTCAAATTAAGTTATTGAAATAAAAAGAGCCAAAAGAAAACTCTACTAACATTGTACGTGTACATTGTTTTTGAGTGTTTTGACATTTATATGATATCCATTATACATATATAGATCAAAATACTTTAAGTTAATAATTTCTTTCATGTACTATAATTATGAGTCATCAGACTTAACTTATACTAGTAAATGACGAAATGTGAATGGAAAATGCTTTAGCATGATGTGACATTAGTCATCTCAGTCATGGTAGCTAGTAAATAATAAGTAGTAGATTTTTTAGATCACCTAGTTAAACATGGTTGCAGCTACATCTATATAATCCCTTGAAGATCTAGTTGATTAAGTGTAAATTATTTCACTACAGACTGTAGGTGTTAATATTATATTTAATTTGAGGCAAATAATTGTAACATTAACACACGTACATGCATGTGTAAATAAGTTGAAACACATTTCAGATTCACTTGTCGTTGGTACTACGCTTAATCGCTCTTATTTATTGATTAGTTGTTGATAAGAATTGAATCTATTTAATACTCATATCTGACACATGCTTTTTCCTTTTTTTATTGCACACCTTTGACCCTGATCAATCCAAAACCTGTATCCGTGGTAACCTGTACACACTTATTCATGGCAACGCACATACACAGACTTTCAAGTCCTATGTTCAAACTGATGGTGAAGATGAGAATGAAAATGATGTAAGTACAAGATCTATAGACATGATAGTGAAAAATAATCTATCATCAGAGCTTTGATAAATACATGTATGCACATCACCACATGCACATTGTATAATATGCAAACTCTGTTGTCATATGTATTATGTTTGTGTACCTACAATGAACATGTATATTAAAGAATTTAAAGCTATATTGTTAGGGTATTTTTATGGCCTGAAAAACACAATTGGGTCACATTCAAATTAAGTGAAATTTGAATATGATCCAATTGCTTTCATAAGTCCATTAATACATGTACACTTACAATTGCTTTCAATCCTTTTAAATTACAGATTTAGATTTTATTATTATTATTTTTTTTATATATATTATGGTTGTTATAGCATATTTGTAAATAAAAAGATTTATTGGTGGGAAAAATGCATTTTATGGAATAGCCAAATGTTGAAAACCCCTAGGAAAATATCATGATAATCTGATAGCTCATAATTGATGCACATGACTTAATTTAATAATAGTGTTATGAATACATACCTCAAAGTATAGTCCTATTGTTGATGGATAACACTTGGTCTGTAACTGTAAATATGTATGTGTAAAGTTGATAGAATTGAATTGCTTTTTTTTTTAATAAAGTTTTCATATTCAATTATTTTTCAGTTTTCACTTCATATTCTTTGAGATTCTGTATTGAACACATACATTTATAATATATTGAGGTTGAAATGTGATGTATTGTTATCTCAAAACATGGATCATAATATGTTGACAAAATTGAAAAATGTTTTTACTATTTTCAGAATGAACTTGACCACAGAGCTTCCACTTTCTTCCAGACAGATTTGGCACCAACATATTTACCAGGTTTGTGTAAAAATATTTATTTATAGATTTTCAAGATTTGCTGTTTTAATCATTGTTCAACATTATCATACATACTTTAAATGTATGATGAGGTTGAATCTACTGGAGATTATAAAATGCATGCTTGACATTAGTCATATTATATATATACATTTGTTATCAAAAACAGGAAGAAATTTTGAAGTGATGGTAGAAATTACAAATACAAGTAGGGAGATTTCTTATGAGTCAGTATCTTATCAAGAAAATATTGTGAAAACAAACACACATGTATGTCATGCCTTTATCTTTCTATAACAGAAGTTATCAACATTTCACAATGTAGGACTTCAAATTTTCTTGTATTGGATCTAATCAACATTTTTAAAATTACAATGTATTCTTGAACTTAAAAAATACATTTTTCACCAAACTTGTAGCTGTTTTTGCTTTCTAAACCATTAATGTTTATCCTGTTTGGAAAGAGTGTAAGCTTATTTTATAGTTTAAAGTTTGTTTTAAAAGAAAAATAAAGTTACAGTTTAAAAACATTTCTCATATCTTTCAATATAGTGTTTCTTATCAATTATATATTTCCTGCTCTATTTAAGTTTACTTTCAATAAAAGTAAAATATTACATTACTGTATCATGACATTTTTAAGTTGTTTATATTTTCCAGGAGAAGATCTGGTGTCCGAGGCTGACAGTGTTCTCAGCTTCACTCCTTTCACAGACAAGAAGAAAGGCATCTCAGGAAAGCTGTTTGTGACAACATTCAAAATCAGCTTTATAACAGCTGATAGATCATCTTATGACAAGGTATCTTAACATTCAAGATCAGCTTTATAACAGTTGATAGATCATCTTATGACAAGGTATCTTAACATTCAAGATCAGCTTTATAACAGCTGATAGATCATCTTATGACAAGGTATCTTAACATTCAAGATCAGCCTAATAACAGCTGATAGATCATCTTATGACAAGGTATCTTAACATTCAAGATCAGCATAATAACAGCTGATAAATCATCTTATGACAAGGTATCTTAACACT
Organism: Pododesmus macrochisma; assembly: GCA_032359645.1. Classification (NCBI taxonomy): domain Eukaryota; kingdom Metazoa; phylum Mollusca; class Bivalvia; order Pectinida; family Anomiidae; genus Pododesmus; species Pododesmus macrochisma. Next base: position 7,444 of record JAUMGZ010081007.1, on the reverse strand, counting down.
GAAGATCAGCTTTATAACAGCTGATAGATCATCTTATGACAAGGTATCTTAACATTCAAGATCAGCTTAATAACAGCTGATAGATCATCTTATGACAAGGTATCTTAACATTCAAGATCAGCTTTACACCAGCGCAGTGGCCCAGTGGTTAGGGGAGCTCGCTTCCTACTGGTAGACTGGTGCTAGAATCTACAGTTGTGGGACCAAATCCTGCTAAGAACTCCCTGCTAAAAGTCCATCATATTGGGTAGGAGGAGGACTGGTTGACTCGGTGTCAGGATAAAGTGACTGAGGGATGTATCATGTCAATGTGTCTGCGGCATGATATTTCAGTGAGACAGCACTATGAAGTCCCCATAAGTGCACACTGTCGCAATCAGACATTGTCTCGATATGACCTATACATGAGTTAAAGGGACGTTAAACCCCAATACACACAATACACACTTAAGATCAGCTTATTACCAAACTTTAGATCATCTTATGACAATATATCTTAACATTGAAGATCAGCTATATAGAACAGTTTATTGGTCATCTAATGACAAGGTATGTTAACATTCAAGATCAGCTTTATAACAGATTCTAGAGCATCTTAAGACAATGCATCTTGATATCTAGATCAGCTGTATTATTTCTTTAGGCATCTATTATAGGCATGTTCACGTCACATAAAGAACTGTAACAGTTTTAGGTTATGCTGTGTTTAAGATAGAAGAACTAACTGTCTGTTTCAATTTTATCTTTACAGAATACAGATAATTCCAGACAGAGAAATAAGCTTATAGGAGATTGTGACATTCCATTAACTAGTGTAGATAGTATATATCAAAGTAAGTCATACAACAGTCTCTCTTGTTTATGTATGTCATAGTGCTGCCTATTAATGTATAATCTCACCGCGGCCGTTTTAAACAAATTTACAGGGCAATGTGAAGAACACATGTTCTAATATGTAATAATATCCAAACTTTGTTATACACATGTACACATAATTCAAATGAAGACAGAAATATAAGTTACACTAACAAGTTTTTATTAGCAGTCCTAATCTTTTCATGTTGGAACTTTTCTGAATATCCTTTGTTCAAAATTTGTCACTTTCTGTGAAATTTATGGTATATTGTTTTTCATAACATATTATTGCAGACACAGTCAAGTCATTAAAACTTCATATGTGATTTCCTAGGGAACACTTAATTTAAGGAAAGAGTGTGAAATGATTTAAATATTTAAGTTTTATTGTGTGTTCTACTGTTTTAGTTGTATCTGGAGGCAGAAGAAGGAAACTGAACCCAGGTTCCACTGTGTCCAGTATGACAAAATACCTCGAGATCTACTGTAAGGTAATAATAGTTAAAAAAAAAATACCTCGAGATCCGCCATAAGGTAATTAGAGTATAAAAAAATACCTCGAGATCTACTGTAAGGTAATAAGAGTATGAAAAAATACCTTGAGATCTACTGTAAGGTAATTAGAGTATAACAAAATACCTCGAGATCTACTGTAAGGTAATTAGAGTATAACAAAATACCTTAAAATCTACTGTATGGTAATTAGAGTATAACAAAATACCTCGAGATCTACTGTAAGGTAATTAGAGTATAACAAAATACCTTGAGATCTACTGTAAGGTATTAAGAGTATAACAAAATACCTTGAGATCTACTGTAAGGTGATTAGAGTATAACAAAATACCTCAAAATCTACTGTATGGTAATTAGAGTATAACAAAATACCTCGAGATCTACTGTAAGGTAGTTAGAGTATAACAAAATACCTAGAGATCTACTGTAAGGTGATTAGAGTATAACAAAATACCTCGAGATCTACTGTAAGGTAATTAGGATATAACAAAATACCTCGAGATCTACTGTAAAGTAATAATAGTTATACTAAAATACCTTGAGACATACTGTAAGGTAATTATAGTTATAACAAAATACCTCGAGATCTACTGTAAGGTAATTACAGTATAACAAAATACATTGAGATCTACTGTAAGGTAATGAGAGTATAACAAAATATATTTGATCTCTATACAGTCAAACACGTTTTTCTCGATGTATGAGGGACCATAGTAAAACTTTGACATAACCACAAGTTTGAGATATCTGGTGATTTTTTTCTTCTAAAAGTTTGATGTTTTAGCGTGAGTGTGTTTGTGTGTACTCACTTAAAGGTAGCCACGTGTATGTATAATTTCATGTTCTACTTTATAATTTACTTTTATGCTTGTGTTTGTATGTGAATATAATTAATAGAATTTAAACAGCAACTCTAGACAAAATATAATTAATAAACCAATTTAAACAGCAACTCTAGACAAAATATAATTAATAAACCAATTTAAACAGCAACTATAGACGTAGGCCAATTAGCTGATGTCTAAGCTACAAGTTTATTCTTATTTTCATATTCTTATGAATGCAGTTTCTTTTTACTATATCCAAGTATTAACAGGAAGTTAAAAAGCTGAAGTAAAATCTGTCTGATTCAATAAAATGATTGGATGCGAAAATGTAAATTCCATTTACCTTCCGTGCTCACAAGTGATCAAATTTGCCTATTGTTAAAGAGAGGATTAATATATATTATATTTCAGAAGAATAAAAAAGCGAATTAAAATGTGGATAATAAATAAACAAGGCAAGGTTTTAATGAATTTACGATGTAACTTTCACAGTTAACACTGTTTAAATTCGAAATGTAATCTAAGTATAGAGATAACGCCTGTTTGACAAGACAGTGTTACATAGCTTGTTTTACTATGAATTTAACAAAACGAATTAGGCTATTACACTATTAAATATTCCATACAACTGTTCTTATTATGTTACTTAAGTGGGTAAAAGGAGTTTGTTAGAGGTAAGCTGCATAGTTGACATTAAATGGATATCCACCTGATGTAAACCTCTGTGTAGAGAACATCGCAATATACATGTAACACACAAACGGATATCCTCCTGATGTAAACCTCAGTTCTGTGTAGAGAACATCACATAATACATGTAACACACAAACATAACACCCTTATATATTGTTTATTGATAAAAACCACAATCTAATGTAAATCAATTATTTTTAATAAAATGATCTATTATCAATGCTTGAATGCATTCAACAAGATTCAACACATAAGTGTTGACATAGGCTAATTAAGTATAGATCTAGTATAATTATAGTCTACAGAAGCGATGTTTCGTGTACAGGTGAATAAGTCAGGTGAAACATAGGTAAAGTTGGGAATCGAGATAAAACGAAGTAACTATAATCAAACCTTAGTGCTGGGGACCCAGAAATAGTTTCGAGAAAACAATATATTCAAGATAAGATTTTAGAATTTTTTTAGTAAGAAAAGAATAGGTGGTCGGGACTGATGGTCAACTTCGAGAAAACCTGTAGAATCCAGAGAAAAGTATTGGAGATATTTGTGTTTGACTGTATATTAATTTATGTTTACTTGGTCAATGCTTCATATATCAAATAAGTAATCAGAGTTAAAATTACAAGAAGATAACAATAAGATAAGTCTTCAACAAGAAAAGAGAGTTAAGATTAAAAAGAATTAATATGATTACCCATCTACTTGGTTATATTCTTATATAAATATAAGTATGCAGTCAGACTCTAGACACCCTAGATACATGCATATAACCCTTGTTTTGATGTTTCAGTAATATATGTGCACCTATTTGTTTTATAAATTTAGTAATGCTACAAATGATTTAATTTGACTGAGAAGAGTTTTGAATTGTTTTTTCCAGGATTTTTCTGTACATACATTTGGGTTTGGGTCATCACCTAAGGATCAGAACAAGAAGGTAGGTAGAGAGGAAATGTTACATTTAAGTTGCTGTTAATTGTTGCCATGTGTATTTCCCATTTGCATCATAAGTCCAAACTTATGTCAATCATATCCACACGTACAAAATGAATTGCCTCCCTTTAGAACTTACCAGTTTGGTCGCTCAGTGGTTAGGGCATTCACTTTGTGCTGGGAGACTGGTGCTAGAATCCCAGGTTGTGGGTTCGAATCCGGTTGCGTCAAAACCCAAGATTTTAAAATTAGGCAATATTCTTGCTCCTTGCTAAGAGCTTAGCATTACTGGGTAGGAGGAGGACTGGTTGGCTTGGTGTCAGGATAATGTGACTGAGTGAAGTGTTATGTCAGTGTGTCTGCGACATGATGTTCCAGTGAGACGGCATTGTAAAAGTTGCCATAAGTGTGCACTGTCACAAGCAGACACTGTCTCGATATGACCCATACATGAGTTAAAGGGACGCTAAACCCCAATAAACAAACAAACCTTTCAGTACTTATAAGCAGTGCATTTTTGCTGAAAATTGTTATTCAGTTCTGTTACAGACTCTGAAAATAAAATACATTATATTTTAAGATAGAATTTGATTATAAAAAATTGTATTATAGTTCACTGTTACTCTATAAGATCATAACTATGTTGCCTTTAATAAATCATAACATTAACTACTCTTTTAACAATTTCTCTTACCACCAATAAATCATGCACTTGTGTAACATGTAATTTAGTGATGAAATTAAGTTGAATATAAAGTATTTAATTAGTATATTCATTGTTTTTAATTAATATATAAGCCCATATGTTTGTAAATTTAAACTGCCACTTGACTGGTAATTTTTTTATCCATTTATAAATATTGTTGTTTTTTCTTTTTCAGTTTATTAACACAGTTGTTCATTATTCTTATCCATCAAGATCAAATCTACTATTTGCATTCGACTATGGTAAAAAACTACAACCACAAGGTAAAAATAGTTGAAATTTACACAAACTTAATACTTCTGTGTCTTTCTTAGATAGTTGTCATACAAGTAAAGTAAATGTACTTCTGCAGAGAGATTTAAACTGATTTATAAAAGCAGTTATCTACCCTTTCTGCAAAATATAGTTTACTCTTATTGTCAAATCGACAATTTTTAAAGAAAAATTGCATACAATTAGAAATACTCATTCAAAAGTATACTTTAGTTAATGTAAATTTTTTGTTAATAATTAAAGTTTAGGAATGGAATATTCAGCTTATAAAATGGAATTTAAGTGTCATAGAATTGAATACAAGAAATTAATATGTGCCATACCTAACTGGATAGTTTTCATTGATCTGATTTCCCCTTCAACAGCTAATAAGAGAAAATTATTAAAAGCTTCAAGAGTAAATATACAGCTAAATATGAATTAATGTTTCTAAATCTGTTCATTTACAGAATCTACTAATACTATAAAATTTGAAAAACAGAAATATCTTTTAAAAGTTAAGTACCTCCTACTGTGCAAAATAAATGTTTTGAGTTACCAAAAATCCTTTTTATGTTTTAACGATTTTTAAATTTCAGAGGTTTATAGTCGCATACCAAGTAAACCTTTGAGTTCATGTATGTATTGCAGTTTGCAGTAAAAAGAACTTTGTGTTCTAGCACTCTTCCTGCAAGTGATAACATGATCAATTATAGCACTCTTCCATCATTGTATCGATGATTTGAATCAAGTTCATTATAGTGTTTGAACATCCTCTCATGTTTGTCTTTCAATATATAGTACACTCAACTTGAATCAAGATCACTTTAATGTTTGGACATCCTGTCATATCTGTCTATCACTGGTAACCTCAACTTGAATCAAGATCACTTTAAATGTTTCGACATCCTGTCATATCTGTCTATCACTGGTAACCTCAACTTGAATCATGATCACTTTAGTGTTTGGACATCCTGTAATATCTGTCTATCACTGGTAACCTCAACTTGAATCATGATCACTTTAGTGTTTGGACATCCTGTAATATCTCTCTATCACTGGTAACCTCAACTTGAATCAAGATTGCTTGCGTGTTTGAACAGCATACCATATCTGTCTTTAGATTGTATCCTTGACTTAAATCAAAGTCAATGTAGTGTCTGAACATCCTATCATATCTGTCTTTCCATAACAGTGTTTATATATATTAAATTATTCTTGTTAACTGTACAACTGCCATGAGAAAGCAGTATTTGACACTACAGATTCAATTTTTGTAATCAGAAAAAATCAGTTTAAACCAGTCCTCTCTGAACATTGTGTCTGAACTCTATTGATAATAACCAAATGCTTGAATAGCCTCTGTTCAATGTATGGCGAGAATGGTTAAAAAGAAGTCTCCCTATATTTATAATTTGCACTTTATTGTACAAGTTTTTAATCAGGTTTGGGATAATGTTTTTACAAGGATATAATTTTGATATACCCAAGAAATTTCACTTAAACATATGATAGCACAACTCATTCAAATATTTATACACTCTGTTACTAACTCAACAGAAATTAGTAGCAGAAATTGTTTGTAACTTATGAAAAAGAGCATTTTTTTTTTTTTTTTGCTTTAACATATATTGGAAGCAATTTTGATTAAAACAATCAATTTTTAGCCCACAAAACAGACTATTCAAACTTATGAATTTCAATATGGAACTTGTTTTTATGGTCAATGTCAGAGAAAATCTTTTTTGACTTGAAAAAATGATGACAAAATTATTTCCCTGCCTATGAAACTCATGTTCCTCATGTACAATATATCTTTTATAAATAAGCATCAAAATTAAATGATATTTTTTGCTTTTTCATATATTTTTTTCCAAATGTTATAATTACTAATTGTCTTATACTTGGCTTTATTGTGTCACATTAATATTTTTCATAAAAGTATAATCTTAATTTCTAATCCAAACTTTGACATGCCTGTACTAAAATTGAAGGACTGAATATATAAGAACCCCAATCTTTACTTTCCTGCATTTCAGGCCCACATTACACCCCAAAAAACCCTCAATTAATAGATTTGTAACTCCTGCAAGCTTGTCATGGTCTCATTCAATTCCTTACTCTCACCTTTAGTATTAGATTATGTATAAAGAATTGCATGTGACATGGAGCCTTATGTAGTCATGATCCTATATCAGCACAACTGTATAAACCTTTACTTAGGGCTATTCCATAATTAATAATTAATTGTGTGGGGAGGTGGGAGTCACCTGTATTAGTATAATATGGAGGGTGGTGACTGTTAAATCAACATCTACCTACCCTTCCTTATAATGTTTTATCAGTTTTAATATTTGATGGGTGGTAGGGCTTATGAAAAAAGCTTCCCACCCCTCCCATGCAGTTAATTCTGGAACAGTCCTTACATAATTAGTCCATCTGGAACGAAGGTCAAAGGTGGACTTTTCTCATACAAATCCTGTCCGTCGTCTGTCGTCCGTCCGTCGTCTGTCCGTCGTCTGTCCGTCGCTAACTTTTAATGTTTTCCACTTCTTCTCCTAAACCACTGGACCATTTTTATCCAAACTTCCCTAGGGGAAGGCGATTCAGATTTGTTCAAATGGAGGGGTTGGGCCCCCAGGGGGCACCACTAGGGGGCCAAAAG
>JAUMGZ010080785.1:0-18180 GCA_032359645.1 Pododesmus macrochisma | reverse complement strand
GTAATTTTATAGTATATTTTTTATATGTTTTGGTCAGTATTATTTATTTTTCTCGTTTATGTTACTTTCTATTATAACAAAAAAAATTAATAATTGAATGTGTATCAACTACTTCACACTAAAGAATCAATTTGACAACTTTTTGTTGAAAATTGTGTTTTTTATATCATTAAATGTAAAAATTAAATGAAATTGTCTTAATTATTATTTTTTCCACTAACAAGACGATGAAAACTTAATTTTTTTTCAAAAATATATTTGTTAATTATGTAAGAACATGCAGGAAAATATAAAAAAAAACTTTCTTCCAACGGTTTCTCGACCCACGTATTGCCTGAAAACTAAATACATATATAGAAGAAAATATTACGAAGAGAGAAATATTAAAGGAATCGTCCAAAATTTTCGGTCCGCTTGGTTTACTCATCCCTGTAACCGTTAAAGCAAAAAATCTTGTGCAAGACCTATGGAAACAGAATTTCACAAAGGACGAATAATAACAATTAGCTGGAGAGTTGCAAGAATGCACTACGATCAAAATGCCTAGATATTTCGAAATAACCTTTATGGAAGAAGCAACATTTCACGTCTTTACAGACGCCAGTCAACAAGCATATGGATCTTGTGCGTACCTTACTAACAAAGAGAAATCCATTCTAGTAATGGCTAAAAATAGAGTTGCACCCGTTCAAACGCTTACGTTGCTGAAGCTGGAATTGATAGGAGCCGTAATCGGCACGAGACTAGCAAAACACCTGATGTCAGCTGTACCTGTGCAAAGAGTTGTATTTTTTGGTGCGATAGTCAGATCGTCCAAAGCTGGTTAACATCCCAGAAACCACTCAAAACATTTATTAAAAACAGAATAAATGAAATCAAAGATCTTGTTTGAACTCATTCATGGAGATATTGCCCAACGGATTGTTACCCTGCAGATGTCTGACTCGCGGCGAATCTTCCGACAAATTTGAAGAAAACACACGGATGTACGGACCAGTCATGATATACGATGAAAACACATGGCCTAATTGGAATAGGAACGCCATCAATACATCTTTCTTTTCCGCAACAATGGAGGAAGAGCCACAGTCATCAGAAGAGACACGGCTACAAAAGTTACTGTTTCCGTGAAGGATCCCTTGGTGTGTATAGAGAGATTCAACTCTTACACAAAACTATTACGTGTCACTGTCTATATATTTAGATTTATACACAACCCGAAGGTCAAGAACAATATTAAAGAAACAGAACACTTGAAAGTTCATGAGATACATAATGCCTCTAACGTATTTCTTAAAATATACAAGGAATGGAATTTCAGGAGGAAATAACAAGCCACAAATCAACAACATCTAAACGGACATCACTCATGAAACAATTAAGGTTATTCTTGGATGACAATGGATTACTGAGATGTGGAGGACGTATGCACAATTCTACATTAAGTTCAGAAGCAAAGTTTCCTGTATTATTATCAACAAAACACCCATTGACAAAGCTGATTTTGATGAATTCACAGGAAGCACAATAACACACAGGAATGAACAACACCATTACACATATACAACAAAATTTCTGGATACACCGGATTCGCCGATGCGTTAAAGGTATTCTACGAAAATGTGTGATTTTTCGCAAAGTAATCGGTAAACCTTATCCCATTCCAGACCCACCGCCATTACCAAAAGATCGGTTGCGCGAGGACCCACCATTCACAGTCACCGGAATAGTCTTTGCTGGACCATAATTCGTAAAAGAGAAAAATCACACTCTGGAAAAGGTTTATCTCTGTCTGTTCACTTGTGCATCGACGAGAGCCGTTCATATAGAAATAGTTACTGACTTAAAAGAAGGAACTTTCATTCTTGCTTTCAGGAGATTTGTAAGTCGTAGGTCATATCCTAAGATCATCATGTCTGATAACGCATCAAATTACAAAGCCGCTGCTGAGAATATATCAGCAATACTTAATACAAAATGTGCTTAGATCAACCGCATTTCGGGAACCTTTTCTTTCCAAGGAGCAGAATGGAAATTTATCCCAAATAGAGCTCCATGATATGGTGGATTGTGGGAAAGACTGATTGGACTCACAAAGTGTACTCTAAAACGGTATTAGGTCAAGCAAGGAACGTGTAAACTAACAAATGTTTTTATCGTGTATCGTATAGTATTATTTAACAAACATTTATTAATATGAACAATATTGAACATTTTCCAGATTTCTGAGGCCCCAAGGATGTCGGGAATATACGGCGACATTATTATTACGACACACTATCTCAGTTACGATTAAATAGTTGAAGGTAACGGACGTCTTCTGATTAGTCCATCTGGACCAAGGGCCCAAGGTTGACTTTTCTCATACAAATCCGTCCGTCGTCCGTCCGTCGTAAACTTTTCACATTTTCAACTTCTTCTCCTAAACCACTGAACCCATTTCATCCAAACTAAATAGGACGTATCCCTAGGGGAAGTGAATTCAAATTTGTTCAAAAGAAGGGGCCCGGTTCCCAGGGGGCGCCACTTTAGGGGCCTAAAGGAGGGGGGAAATGACAACATTTCAAAAATCTTTAATTAACTAGAAGGCATAGTGCTTGATGGTTTGGTATATATATTCAAAATTGGAGCCTGGAGAAATACGTTTATTCGAGGCATTACCTTTTGGTCAAAAGTATTCAAATGCCAAATATTTACTTTAATAGGCCTATTTCAACCAGATGGACGTTAAGGCCCAATGAGCCTCTTGTTTACTATTACACTCTCCATTACAAACATATCAGCAACAAAACTGAAAACGCCTAAAAATACATAGCAACAATTAGAACTCAACAGAAATACACTAGAAAAACTTACATGCATTGGGACACTATTGGTGTATGCTGGAGAGGTGTAGGACAATTGTGGAATTTATAACACAGACAAAATTCAACTACATGTATAAGCTGCTTGCATTTGGATGGCAAACACTACAGGAAAGACGAAAACAGACAAATCAACATTATTTTATCAAGCACAGATAAATTTCACTCCGCATTTCCTTACAGACCTCATACCACACACAGTACCCACATACACATATTATATTATAACTTTAGGAACTCGGATTCAATACAACATATATATACCAGCTACATATTATAGAAAATTCATACATCAACAACTAAATAATGGAACAACTAACCTACACATAGAAAAGACAAACAAACAACAACACATTAAAAAAAAATCAATACAAAACAACACCTTGCACAATACACGCAAACAGAGCAATTACACTGCAGACTCAGAAACAGGGCAAGTATACTAGGTTATGATTTATTTCAATAACACTTGATAGAAGATCCATCATGTATGGATGCCGAGCACTTCCTCTTAACTTGTCAATTATAAAGATATATCCGTACTTTATACTTAACAAATATTGATAATATTAGCATACTATTGTTTGGTGATCCTGAGAGGACCTAGGACTATAATACTATTTTTATAAACAAAGTATATAGTTTTATTAATCATTCTTAACGATTTGATTAGCGACGACAGGCACTCCTCCTCAACTCCCAACCTCCGCTTCCCTTTCCCTTTCCCTTTCCAAAATACCATTTTTCGCTTTATTCTTTTCCATGTAATATAAATAAAAGTTCCCTTCTATTTAGTGTTTAGATTATACATCAACTTGTGTATTTGATATAAAATGTGCCACTTTATATAACAAGGAGAGGGATACATAAGTTGGTAAAACTTGTTCCCAATCCTTTTGCTGTATCTTTTTAATAATATATCATTGTACTTTGATTGTAAAAATGGCAATAAAGTATGTTTAAACTGAAGTTCTCAAAATAAATTTGCTACGAAAACTGCAATTAATATGTGTTCTTTACCCTCATGTAAAGGGAGACATTCATTTATGACATGGTTTCTGTATCTGTTGGCCCTAATTTCTAGTTAAACATGGAAACTACTCATTTTTTCTTTAATGTATTCTACGAGCAAGTTTTTGTGTCAGATATACGTAAAATAAAGCAATAACCACGGGGTTTTGACAACTGTTTTTTCTAAGTGTCTTTGTCATGTTTGTTCTGGCCCCGTGACTATAAAAAAACTCAAACTATGCTCAGACTCAACTTAAGAGAATATAAGAGGTGATGACAATGCAAAAAAAACAAAGTCTATAAAACTTTCTGAGTATGACTCTCATGTGTAAGTTCAAGCTGAACACATGCTCAACCATATCTTTTTTCGACACAACAGTAACTTACAATTTAGTTGAGCATAAAATCATGTTCACTCAAGCTTGAGTTTGTTTTATAGTCATGGGGCCAGAGTCTGTAAAACTTCCTGAGCACATACTCAGCTGAGTATGACTCTCATGTGTAGATTCAAGCTGAACACATGCTCAACCATATCTTTATTTCGACACAACAGTAACAATTTAATTGAGCATGGAATTGAGAATGAGCATGAATTCGTGCTCACTCAAGCTTGAGTTTGTTTTATAGTCTATGTAGAAAGTTTTTTAAATAAAATAAATTAGAAAAAAGCATAGCTTTTTGTTAGGTTTTGTTTGGCCTATCATATAAACGTTCATGTGTATCGTTTTAATGTTTTCAAGGGTATACTAGTACGCTTTTACTTGTAAATGAGAAAAGGAAACGTGTTCCACTTTTTAACAGTTAATTGGTATTTTTTTTTTTTAGGTGGCCTTATAAAGAGTGACTCAGGTTTCTCTAGACAGTCGCGGGAGTAACGTTCTTCAGCTATGGTGTTCTTATAAAGAGTGAGTCAGGTTTTTCTAGACAGTCGCGGGAGCAACATTCTTCAGCTATGGTGTTCTTGGCATTGCTTTGGTCAATTTTGGCCAACGTTTTGCTAACAATGGGCTCGCTAACCGACATTGATAAGGTAGCGTGCTATCATGGGAATAACAGTAATACTATTCACGGAATTAGTATGTGGGACGTCCATAGCAATCTCAAAGTAGACTTCAAGGATTTCATTGGGAAGGTTAGTTACAAATTATTTTTTAATTTTCATTTGACAAGAAATAACTTGTTACAGACAGTTATTTTAATAGAAGCCTTATTAGGTATACGAAATACTATAATCTTAGTTTACATTGTTATCGTTACCATAAACAACGTTAACATTTTGATTGAGATCGGAGTACAAGCACACACCAATTCAGCATATTTACGTTATAGCATTAACAATGTATAGTGAAATGCACATATACTCTGCTATACGAAGTTTTCACCCTTGAAACATTTTACTGATTTCTGACTACGTAACTATTTGGTATAAAACATTATCTTATTACAAGATAACATAATTTTATGACAGTAACGAGAACGCATTCTACAACACTTAGCGGATTTTTGGAAGAACAAGATAAAAAGAATCACACACCGTGGACCGAGATTATTTTGTTTTTGAATTTAACTCGGTAAACCTCGTTCTTGACCAACAATCCCAGTCCTCGAGTGCAGATATCTCTATCTTACCCAGTAAAGGTTGTAAGATTGTCTTCATTTTTTTTTTAAACGTGACATAATGTTATAATTGCAAGAGAATGTAATCTTCGGGGTTGTGTGGTTAAACTTGCTGGTCATTGTTATACCTGGCAAAGTCAGTGGAAGGCTTAGTCCGATCCCTGCCTTGATAACCAAATTTGAATAATATCAACTTTGTGCCTTTGTAAAAGTGTATAAGTGTTTGTTTTTATTTGCATCTGTACGCCTATCAACGACATCTAATACGATATTATTCTTACTACAAGTTGAATATTCGTTTTTAGGTGTTGCTTATTGTGAATGTAGCCTCGTTCTGACGAGCGACTCCCCAGTACCTTGGAATGAATGCACTACAGAGTCAGTTCAGCACTAATAATTTTCAATTAATTGGAGTACCGTGTAATCAGTTTAGACGGGTAAGTATCGGAGAACCGTGTAATCAGTTTAGACGGGTGAGTATCGGAACACGTATAATCAGTTTAGACGGGTAAGTATCGGAGTACCGTGTAATCAGTTCAGACGGAGTTAGTACTGAAGTTATATTTAATCAGTTCAGACGGAGTTAGTACTGAAGTTATATTTAATCAGTTTAGACAGAGTTAGTACTGAAGTTGTATTTAATCAGTTCAGACGGAGTTAGTACTGAAGTTATATTTAATCAGTTTAGACGGAGTTAGTACTGAAGTTATATTTAATCAGTTTAGACAGAGTTAGTACTGAAGTTATATTTAATCAGTTTAGACAGAGTTAGTACTGAAGTTGTATTTAATCAATTTAGACAGAGTTAGTACTGAAGTTATATTTAATCAGTTTAGACGGGTGTCGCCCCCTCGTTATTGTTATTTTGAAAATGTTTTCTCTTCCGTTTATTATGGTGGCTGATTTATGCCATCAGCCACCATAGTTTATCGTAAACTTTTCTTTTCTTATTTGCTTTAGCGGTTGATCTTAACCCCTATAGAAATCACACAACATATTAAGTACTTAATATTCATCCCAATTACAGAACAAACAAGTTAAAATATAAGAATGGTCATTTTAATTTCAGGAAGAACCAGGTGCTAACGGTACGGAGATATTGGCCTGCCTGAGACATCTCAGACCTGGTAATGGATTCGTCCCGAACTTTCTTCTTCTGGAAAAAAGTGACGTTAATGGCGAGGACGAAATTCCCCTATATACACATTTAAAGGTACGCGGGGTTTAGTCGATATTCCGTTCATAGAATTTAAACATGCGTGTTCTCAGTCTGGTCACATTTCGATATCTAAATGTCAATGAAATAATCCATGCACCAGCTTCCAAGAGAATATATTTATCAGTCAATATAAACATGTTTGCTTTTATATAGTTAGTGAAATGTTAATCCCAGTTTCTCCTATTGATAACGATATCGATAATAATACTCATTATGTTAATACTACTGATTATATACTTCCACTGTATTACAATTTGGCATTTACATCATATCATCTTGTTTTGAATTATGTTAATACTACTGGTTATATACTTTTACTGTATTACAATTTGGCATTTACAGCATATCATCTTGTTTTGTATACATGTGTGTACTGTTACTTTTAAATAAACAATAAACATTTAAGTAAATAACACCAAGAAAAAAGATCTGCTTCCCCTCGGTTAAAATTGTTCTATACCTATTGTTATAATTCTGTCGAATAGCCATTTCTCTTCTCGTCTTGCTATCTGACCCTTACGTCGCATGTTTTAATTAATATAAGCGGTGTAAGAGTCCGATTATTGGGATTACCTGGAGTCATGATTTTAATGTCTATATGTTATGTTTTAACTCCTGTCGAATTGTCACGTCTCTTCTCGTCGTGTGGTCATGGTTTTCTTACCTGATTTATGATTCACGTTGATGCAGAAGTTATATACCACTCGTCGCACATCGGCCGATTCCGTACATCTACCCGTATGAAGGGCGAATTTGTTACAAATAAACTAGTTCAGGTTTTGGTTTATGGTTTCAAACTAGTTTTCAAACCGGTTCGTTAAATCAACCCAGTTTACTCTTGGGAAACAAATGAATAGTTCTATTTGCAAAAATGGCGGCCAAGGAAGAAAAACTTGTAATAGTTAATATTTAACCAATTTAGACACTTTTGATGTTACTAAAAAATAAAGGCATAGTTGCTACTTAATTAAATACAACACTTTCAGTCGTGGAAGCTTTTATTCCCCCTCAACTTAAGAAAATCGCCTTTATAGAGATGAAAATTTTTCGTAAACGATTTAGGATGAATAAGGAAACGTTTACCTCTCTGTTAAGCCATAGACTGCAGCCAATTTCCCATAAAACACACCAACGTTGTCATGAAAACTACATAAACCGCAAGTCATTCCCGTCCATTAATTAGACCCTTTATACATTGTAAATATGAGAAAATTTTACTCCCAAATTATTGCTACAGGTGGCTCTGTGCAATAAACCTTCTAAACAGCAAGGCAGAGGTGGTTTGATCTGTTTAGCAAACCGGTTTTAGTTTACCAGCATCAAAGCAAAAAACAGGTTTTAGTTTAAACCAAGTTTTAAGCCATTTTGTCGAGACAAATGGAAAGTTTACTGAACTGGTTCGAAACTAAAACTAGTTTGTGGAAAACAAATTCGCCCGAAGTGAGGTACGGAATCGACCGAGGTTTGCCGATTGGTTATATATACGAGACTTTTTTAAACGAACGGACGAGCGAACATTCACCTTCTGTGAACTTTTCTGAATTTGAATATCTCTAGATAAAACATTCTTTTCACTGACTTTATGGTGTAGTTTAAAATCTGGCGTAACCACTGTGAAGTGCTCTACAAAAACAATAACATAATACCAAATTTGATTAATGCGATCCAAGTACACATGCTCGAGTGCGCGTGCGAAAACAGACGCACGTTCGCGCAAGCGAGTATAATCTTACATTATCATTCTTTGTTTTGTGTTACTACAGGAGAGTTGTCCGACTGTCCAAGATCTATTTCCAACGAGTGGAATTGAATATCAGCCAAGGAGAAGCAGCGATGTCCGTTGGAACTTTGAAAAGTTTTTGATCGACAAAAATGGCATCCCCGTGATGCGCTATTCAACACGGTTTGTCCCTGCAGACATTGCAGAAGACGTAAGGAATTTTATTGAGGAATAAACACAATGCCACGTGTATAAAGTGAACAGACGTTTTAATATGGACACCATGTTTTTACTATTTTCTTTTCTATGCTACCTATCGGGACACCTAAGTCAATTCCACTGAACAAAGGGAAATAACTACGCCAACCTTAGCGAGCTGCCGTTGAAAAATAATATAGCTTGGCCCCGAAATTGTTAGAAAATATAATCCTTTTCCCTAATGTTGTATTGTATTTGTATTTTGAACTCAACTTATATTACAAAGAGTTTAGAAAATGAATTGTTGAAATCACAAGTATAACTACCGACATTAACTTCAGACACATCTATGACGGAATGACCGAAAACCGTTCACACGGCGGTCACTTCAGAAACAAGTTTCGTGAAGGTTTAGAATCGTGCATTCTTCTGAATCGAAAGAAGCTACGTGTCTTATATATGTCGTAAAGTGCTATGATTTTATTCATGAAATATATCTATAATTTATCTGATTACCTTTTCTTGCATTTTGTTTTTTGTTACAGAAGCTCGATGTTGGAGCTCAGCCACTTTTTTCGGTCGTGATTGAATGTTGAAGACATGGCGTGGCTGGCTTTTGTCATGTTAGTTAGACCTGGGCTGATTAGTAACTGGTGGCCATGTTGGAAATTATTCTTGAGTTATTGTTCAGAGGTGGCGAAGGTGGCGTAAGATCAGGGCTATCAAACCAGCATCAATAGTTTAGCCATAATATATGTTTTAAGATCTAAAATGACGCTATTTTTTTTTAAAAACAAAACCCAGACAAACTTGCAAACTGAACGGTTCACCAATAATGATGTTTATTTAGTTTACTTTAACAAAACCTCTTCATTTTCATGTTAAATCTCTACGCATAATCATAATTAGACGTTTTGCTCCCTTGGTAAGTTTCTCCTGCTTGTGAAACTGATATCTGAATCGTTTTGAGAATTGAGCTACTCGTTGAGCTACAAAAATAACTTCGGTCTTTCTCTGTGTTACAGTTCAATGCTTAATTATGGTTGATGGATATATTGCACAAGAAATACAGGACAAAATAATTATTTAAATTTATGAAAAACAATTCGATATTTTGGAAAGATTTGCAATTAAAAATGTCTAACTCTTCAACCGTCACACCCTATGGCTTCATGTGTCAATAAAAGATAGTTTCAAGGGTAGGAAATATATTGATATTTGGTAAAGAGGTTTAATGTTTATTTTAAATTAACCCAATAAAAATGCTACTATTCTGTGACTTGGATTTATCTACAATCTTGTCAAAAGACGCATTTGTGTTCAAAGGCAAAGTGGTTTACTCTCTTGAAGTATTCTATGGCCATCACAAGGTAACACATATGTTAGGCTTGAAAACAAATTTAGTGCCTGTTTTTGGCAATTGTTGCGTTGACGGTCCGACAACGCTGAAATGGTAAAAATCAGTCACCATATTGTTGTCCTGTTTTTATAATTTTATCGAAAGTATCTGTTCGTTTAATATACAAGATTGTAATTTCACACAGATATACGAAAAGACAAACTTGTGCTCAACAGCGTGAGACCTTAATCCAAGGAATATTCAAAACGAGCAAATTATCTTTAACATATCAAATACTTATACTATGATAGATGTATGTCAATCTGGTGTCAGTGTTTCAAGCATTATGGATACATCATATTGTTGGTCAAATGTGGCTAATACAAAGGCTAGTAACTATTATAAAGATATCATGCTGTTCAACCATTGTTAATACAATGGCTAGTAACCGAATGTCACATGTTGGTCAACCAGATTACTAAACAAACGTTCCGTGTTGATCAAACGTAAACAATTAATTTTACCTACCTACCTACCTACCTGCCCTTTTTTAAAACTTGTAATAGGAATAAAAAATCATTTTTGTTTTTCCTTATACAAAAGTAGGATTTAACTGTTAAGAAATAAATATGATGTCGATATGAAAGTATTAAAGAATATTTCATATTTTTTTTATTAAAACACCGCATTCGCGACACTGATTTGAGTGTTGTACTTGTCTCAACTTTGGCCGTGTTCGTGTACTTGGAGGAGATTTACGGATTCGCCCGAGGTTTACCGATAGTTTAACGTTGATAATGACGTAAATAAGAAATATTGTAACATTTTGGTTGTAACCAAAAGTGCTTAATTTACCAGACAGTGTAAAGAAATGATTCTATATCAAATTTGCCGGAAATATGGTCCCTTCTACAGTTATAACAATTCTGAATCGTGATAACTAAAGTATGACGTCATATGTGTATTATCATTAAAATAAAAGGTAAACAACATGATAATGCATTTTACTTATTACCCAGTATAAGAACTCATTATTTATCGAAAATGTACCTGCATTTATCTAGAAAATAGAAAGAGTAACTATTGGGCAAGAGTCAGAACTATATTACCGGTCTAAGCGACGAGTATGACGACTGTAAGTTTAAAAGGAGAAGTTGCAATAAAGGCCTTATTTGGCCCCATCGTAAAAGTTTGAACAACATGCATAATTTTTAACGGTTTCAAATATAAAATATCAAAGTCCAAACATGCATCATTAAAAAACTTATCACATTGTGAATATAATAGCCATTAACGAGAAAGTAGGTAAAAATCGACCTATTTAAGGGGCTATGGAAATATTTCTAACAATAGTAGAGAACAGTTTTTGCATTTATTTCATCTTTTAACTTGAAATTAATTGCTTTGATATACTTAATCTTGATAAAAACAAAGCAAGCATCACACATTTTTTCGATAGTTTTAGTTCCTCATTGTAATTGTTCCTTTCAATGGTTCCAGGGTTACACTATCAAGTATCACAGAACGACACGGTCGTTATAGTAATGGAAACAAAACTGATAAGTCAATTTATCACGTAAATAACAAAAAAGGAACGACTGTGTTTACAAATAATAATTTATGTTCAATGGCGATTAAATATAAAAATACGTCGTGGAAACTCATGATTAGAAATAAAACAGCATTAGACAAATGATAAATGCACATTAGTGACAATTTCATTACCTTGTATTTAAAACAAATCCAGACTCGCTCATGGATTAATATGGAATAACATGACGCGTTATTTACATGCTCAAACAGTAGCAATTAAAAAAGCTTTAATTATGGATCTTGGTTTATGATTAGGACAATTTACTCGTCTGTTAACTTGTCTTTGTCTGTATTGTATCCATCTGTTTATGTTGCCTTGCCTTAAATAGATTTTGATACACGAGTAGTTACGTGTCATTTCATTTGTTAAACCGTGTCGTTCCGATGCTAAATACCAGTGAAGTTCGTGTTTAAACAAACATCATGAATAAAACATTGCAGCGTGGTCATTTACCATTCCATTGGGACGGACAAAATCCGTGAATGGAATTATCCAATGGTACAGATATTGGTTTCACTGAGTTCTGTTTCACGTCGTTCCTTATATATTCTATCTTATCGGGAACGTTATACATTAGATCAATATAAACTAACGTGCAACTTCCGCCATTGTAACAAAATGACGCCATTTGCAATTCTACCGGAAATGAAACAGCCTTGGTTGAGATGTTGTAGCAGGTATTATGGGTCCCATACCTTGATTAAAACTATCTGATTGATGTTGCATTCGTGGCTCCAGTGTTAATGTTTTGGTTGTGTTCTGCTTTGTATAGTTCTGAAAAAAAGAAGAAAATATTATATAAGAGTTTTCCTTTGAAATTCATCGACTGCACTGTCGTTGTCAAGAATAAACGGAAATATCTGCACTCTTTTACTTGTTCGCCTCTCCAAAATAGAACATACAAATCGATTTACTTTAAGAAATGATAAGAAATAAACCGCCCAAAGGTAGTATAAAATGCACCAAGTTGAACTCAACCAGTTCCTTGTAGTGATCAAAGTGAATACATCATGTTAATACTTTTTAATTTCATAATGGAACGTGTAATGACTGACTAGGGAGCAGACGACATTGTATTAACATTATTGAGTAAGGAAATAGGTATGATAGACCTTGTCCGACATCAATAAATTTATTGAAATATTTCAGCATTGAAAAAACATGTACTCACAAAAGACACGCATCATTCAAAATGCATATACGAAACATTAATGTTTGATAAATAAACTTAATAGATCGAAATAGGTATTCTTTGTTGTGCCAAAATACGTAAATACGCGTTTAAAGACCTTGTCCGACATCAATATATTGATGTGCACATTAGTGTGCAAATCCCGTCAATCGTTTATAAGGATTTGTACAATAGCACTACAATAGAGTCCTTCTTAGGTTTGTACTACAATGTGACATTATTTTAGACGAAACATCAGGACGAACCCGGACTCCATTGAAAAAGACGCTTGTGTTAACAATAAACGCGTGTCAAGCTACTGTGTTTTAATGCGGTTTCTGTGATTTAAAGTGACATACACACTCCGGTACGATGAAAGCAATTATTTCAATAAAATGAAGTATTTATAATAGCACTATAATTAGATGATCTGTCACAAAAAGAATATTTTTGAAAAGTTAGATGCCAGGTTTTAAGCCTGCGAAATATTTAAAAATTCACGAAGACCCGCCTCCTGATCGCCCATTATCTCTCATTAGTATGCAGATGAAGTTAGGGTGGACAACGATATGGTTTAAAAACAGCATCAATGCCAGACACCTGGACTGCAAAATCCGTGCAAATCAAGAACACGTCTTCCAAAATTCATAACTTCTAAGCACACAGGTAAAATCGTATCATGGTACGCCTATATCAGTGAATGAACTCTTCGCGATAACATAAACAAAAAACAACAACACTGTTTAAATATCTGTACCGAGTAATACCCACGTGAAGATAATATGGGGATGTTGTCCAAAATCAATGCTTGTCAGTCATCCGCCCCGAATTATAAATTTTGGTTATTTTTGAAATTTGGTAACTTTGTGAAGATTCATTAGCTTCTGGTATAAATAACGAAAAGTTACTTACTTTTCATGATTTATAAAAAAATAACCATTTTGAAAATGAATTAAAAACCAAGCAAAAATTACTATTCGTTAGTGTGTATGTCACTTTAAAGGATAATATCTTTTTGTAAGAGTTTTATCGATCAAAGCTACTGGTCCAGCAAAAATGGGGGATATTCTTTATCATGGAAACCACGTTTGGCTGTAAGATTATAAGTCTTTAATCTGATTCTAAACAGCTGTGGTTTGATCTTGACGTGAGTCGACAAGGGACGTAACTCGATTGTGTACTAGATAAACAGCGTCAAACCACACGAAGAGCAAATGTTTGAAATAAACCAATGATACTCGGCTGTCATAGTATATAAATGCATACAAACGTGGTTAACATATGAATGGTTTAGGAAAGCATATTTGTTCTTAAATAGCAAATGCGGTCAAGTGGTAAAATTTCCAAGATGGCTGCTGTGGTATCCATTTTGAAAATCACGTAATATTCACACATTAATATGAAAAAGGCAAAGCCTTGTAACGAGCGAAATGTTTTAATTCATACATAACAATTAAAATCACTTAAAATCGTAATATCATACATGTATTCAGTATGACCAAGAATAGATGTTGACATTTCGTTTTAAGTCAATGACTGTTAGTTTTACACATCTAATCTTGGTTCTTAGTTTGACTCAGCTATAACATGGAAAATTTGTACATCTGACTATTTACAGAAAACTAAAATCACACAAACAAATCAAGCGTCAAAGTCCATTTACTCATATTTACACGTGCAACATGCAGCTCATAATGATTGAAAGTTTACATAACTGCATGCGTACTGTTAAAGACACAGCCAGGGACTGCTTTTTATTGCTGTGAATTAGTGATACATTCATTTGGTTTTTTGTTTTCCATGATGGCACATGCTACGTTGTATATATATATTATTTCTTTATAAAAATTACTCATGAATCAAAGAAATTGACCGACAAGAAGAATTACAAATTTTAGAACATTGAAAATGGCAATGATACTACATAAAACCTGTGATCAAAAATTAGGATATTCGATAATATATATTCGGTAAACTTGATAGATATAGCAAACTTATGAAATCAACAAATTATTAAATCAGCCTATCTTAAAATAATGTTTATCAGTCTTAGATTTATCTTAATCTGCATCATCTATCGTTTATATGGAACTGGGTAAGTCCACGGATCGTCAACAAGAAGCACGTCAACTCAATACATTTATATATCGTATAAACCTTACTTTTTGATTAATCAGTTACTTTTCGATGATAACAATAATTTCTATTGGTAACAAGCGTTGAATAACGCATAGGTTGGACGAACGCAAAACTCATGAATTAAGTTTATTTACGCTATTTTTCAAAGCATACAGTAATCGGTTGCAATAGAGAGAAATCCATCGTAAATATACATTTCTCCCATATCTCTATATGTAAGATCGAGATATCCATGCAGAACACCCATGAAGGATATCTCTGTCTTGCATCACGTGGTTTTGCTGTCTTACATCATGTGATGAAATAGACAATCAAATGACGTCACTTCTTAATTGCAAAGTTGTGAAATATGGCGTGAATGTACATTTCTTGCTGAATTCCTCAAACTTTAATTGCGCAATGCTTTGATCATAGCTTCGTCGGTAAGCAAGGTAGCCATTTTGACGCTCAATCCCAACGATCTTACAGAAGGCGGGCTTTGATTGGTTCGGATATTTCATAAATATTCATAATTGTTAAAAAAAAAATTGGGTCACGACAACGACCTTAACAATTGGTGTTCCTCAGATCTACCCTGCAATGCGATATCCAAATAACTAGGCAACGTAGATCTGGTTTTAATCAGATTGCATACATCTAAGCATAACAAATTGGAAAACTTCATTATCTGGAAATTGACATGAACAGGAAACCACAAAGATTGAGTGGCTTGGTGTCAGATTAATATGACCCAGTGGGTTACCTTGTCAGTCTGCAGATTACATGATATAAGGCACTATACTTCTCTCGACTATACTCAGTCTGTTTATTGGTTAAGGAACATTTGATTGAAGTTCTAATCCAAAGAATTTAGTTTGTTCAAACTTAGAATATGCAAATACAACAAGTAGACAACTACTGTGTTTTTCTCCTTTGATTTGAACATTGATATTGCTTCAAAACTTGTTTATAGAATATCTTATTATTACTATTGTAGCATATGTGAATTTCTGTCTAATTACAGTTTATACAGAAAACAGATGAGAAAAAGGAAGATGATGACGAAGTGAAACCAGAACAAAAACAAAAACAATTCATGTGTTATTTTGATGTGTTAGGACAGGCATGGCCAGTCAACGTAAAAACACAAGGTATGAAAAGTTCGTGTGTAGGTAATATGATAAAATTATCATTTTTAGTCCATCTAGACCAAAAGTCCTAGTTGAACTTTACCATACAAATCCTGCACCTTGTGTGTCATCTTTATTAAGTTTTCACATTTCAACTTCTCCAAAACACTGGACCAATTTCCACCAAATTTAGGAAGCATCCCTAGGGGAAGAGGATTCTGATTTGTTCAAACAGTTGGGTTTAACTTGCAGTGGGCACCACTAGGACGCCAAAAAAGGGGGAACATTTGACACATTTTCAAATATCTTCCAATAAATGAATTAAAATCTAAATATTTGAACATAGGCATGTTCCAACCAGATAGACATTAAGGCCCAATGGGCCTCTTGTTTCAGTCTTGAATATTAAGTTAGTTTCTATCTTGTGAATGTTCCATGCATTGTATTGAAGTTAATTAGGATCATGCAAACAGTCCTGAAAAGTGTCTGATAATAATAGCCAAATAATCACCTCTTATCCTGATTCTGTATAAATGGATTCCTAATTGTAAAGAAGAAACATTAGAACCTTCTAATAAATATGGTAGTATTAAGTTGTAAGCAAACTATCTTGGTGTAAGCAAAATATCTTAGTGTGTAACCAATAAGCAGACAACAGCGATATCTCATTATAAGCAGACTATCTCAGTGTGTAACGAAAAAGCAGACTATCTCCGTGTAAGCAGACTATCTCAGTGTAAGCAGACTATGTCATTGTAAGCAGACAATCTCAGTGTGTAACATAAAAGAAGACTATCTCAGTGTGTAATGAAAAAGCAGACTATCTCAGTGTGTAAAGTTAAAGCAGACTATCTCAGTGTAAGCAGACTATCTCAGTGTGTAACAAAAAAGCAGACTATCTTCGTGTAAGCTATCTCAGTGTAAGCAGACTATATCATTGTAAGCAGACTATCTCAGTGTGTAACGAAAAAGCAGACTATCTCTGTGTAAGCAGACTATCTCAATGTAAGCAGACTATGTCATTGTAAGCAGACTATCTCAATGTAAGCAGACTATGTCATTGTAAGCAGACTATCTCAGTGTAAGCAGACTATCTCCGTGTAAGCAGACTATAACCTTGTAAGCAGACTATCTTATTGTAAGCAGACCATTTTTTCATATCACTGATCTTCTTTGTAGAGGAATATTCAAAACAAATTTGTGATTTGATGTGCAATTCATTACCCAGCAACACATGGAAAATCCAAATCTGTATATTAAAGATGACTGCAAAGTATTTAGAGAGGTAGGTACTGCATATTAAAGATGTACGAAAATACTTACAAAGTAAGGAACTGTATATCAATGAAATCAATAGGTTGCTTTAGTCTTTATTGACCTAGGGTTTCCACTTCTTATATATAAATACAAAGAAAGAATAACAAGCTAGAATTTGGTAATACCACGTTCTTACAACTAGTATAACAAATAATATAATGAATCATTAACAGTGATCTATAATATTCATTCACAAGGATACAACCCTGTGCAACTTACTGAGGAAGGTCTTATGCTCTTTTTGTAAATTTTTAGAAATTCTTTTTTCTAGGTATCAAAAAGGATCTGTTATTCTAGAAGAAAAATTTCCACATGCAATGAAGAAACTTCTTGATGTAGTATGTCCATGTTTAGGTGAGCATATGTAGGTCTTATTAAAAAATGAAATGTAAATGAACCTTTTCAAAGTTTGTTGTGCTAATTTTATTTCAAATTTGAGACTTAATGTATTCCTAAACATTATTTCTTTTTCAAGCTATATATAATCTATGCCTCTGGTCATGATATGACAGGGCATTAAGTAATTGCCATTTCTGTTGGTCAGCTCCTCATTGGTCACACCTTTTCTTGATTAATTTCATTTTTCAGGAAGTATGATTCCCACAGACAAGAATATTAATGTGTGGTTAATACTTGAATGAATACTACCAGTACACACAATCTAATACTACCGTTACACACAATCTAATACACACAATCTAATACTACCAGTACACACAATCTAATACTACCGTTACACACAATCTAATACTACCGGTACACACAATCTAACTATTAGTATCATACCAATAAATATTAACTTTGCATATAATCCCAGTGTTAATTCTTTTGATTAAATATTTTATCAATATATAATCTCAGTATTATTCCAGTCTTGATTTA
>JAUMGZ010080674.1:0-18181 GCA_032359645.1 Pododesmus macrochisma | reverse complement strand
TTACGGTGTATAGTCTGTATCAATGATATTGTTGTTAGTAAAATCACTTCAGTATGGTGGTCTGTTTACGGTGTATAGTCTGTATCAATGATATTGTTGTTAGTAAAATCACTTCAGTATGGTGGTCTGTTTACGGTGTATATTAGTAGGAAACTTTAGCACACAGATATAAACAGAATGTTAAATACCACCATTTAATGACTTAATTACCAATAATTAAACCTTTATACTATTTCCAATACACATTGTTACTGTCACAGTCATGGATGCTGAAGCTGCTCAACTCTTTAGTGACAACTACAACCTAGTGTACATGTTGATACCTAGTATATTAGACATAGTGAAACTTAGCAGTCTCAAACTAAACAATTACACATTTATACATGAAACTTAGATCAAAAGTTCTGGATGAAGATGACTTAGACATCAATTTCAACCTTTGGATTTGACAATGTATCAGTGGAACGGTTCTCACATTTATTGATAATACTTGTGTGAATATGTGATATAATACTAAGAGTTACAATGGGCTGTCGACCTAGTACAATATGGATAGAGAGGTAATGTTTTCACTTTCAGTTCCAGACAAGAACCATATGTTTTCATACATTTTGATAACTATGTACGTTACCAACAACTTTGTTAATTACCATACATGTACATGAACATGTTAGCATGGAATCATAAACTCTGACAACTACCATACAACTAAACATGTTACTATGTAACTATACACCCTGAAAAATATGTAACCATACATGTTAATATGTAATCATACCTCATTAAGGATGCTGATTTCTTGGGTTCAAAGGTCAAGGTCTCCAATGCTATTTATTATAGAATTGTGCGTTTTGTTTTTGAATGATATCTTTAGTTACATTGGTTTGATTCAATCAAACTTGGTATATATGTGGTTCCCTGTTCCCTGTTGGTAATTATGGTTGCATCGGTGAAAGGTCAAAGTCAATGTTTAACTAAAAATAGAAATATGCACTTGAGCTCGTTTCTACACATTTGTTAATTTTGATTCAAGCTACAAATTATATTTGTTCCCTATAATGAATGGAAGAAGCCCTTTTCATTTTCGGTATTAAGTGGAAGCTTCTCAAGGTCATTGCTATATAGAATAGGAGTATGTACTCAAACTTGCTTAAGCACAATTTCTTTTGATTACAGCTGGTAGTTCCGTTGATTAGATTCAAGCTGTTTGTTTGTTCCCTTTTAGGAAATCATGACAAAATTGGGAATATTTCAAAAGTCTTCTTCTCATACACTAGGAAGAACACAGCTTAACGCTTGCAAGTTTAGTAACTTGGGCAATGGAGAACCACATCTGTTTAAGGCATCGCCCTAGGGCCAAAAGTACAATACTTGTTTTGGGGTCAAAGTTTGATACTATACTCATAATGTTGACTTTTAACATTTTCTACTTCTCATCCAAAACCTCTGAACAATTTCAACCAAACTTGGTAGGAAGCATCCATGTTGAAGGGGGCTCATGTTTGTTCAAATGATTGGGATTGGCCCCATGGAGCACAACTAGGTGATCAACAAGGGAACATTTTACAAATTTCTATACATTTTATAATAAACTAGAAAGTCATGAGCTTAGTACCTGGATATGTAGTAACTTGGGACAAAAAAATCCAGTTTGTTCAAGGTGTGACAGTTGCTGATATCAAAACTAGGTAACATGTTTTTGGGTAGAAAAACAACATAACATATGTTAATTTTAATGATCAACTCTCGCCCAAATCACTTTACCAAATTTAGTCTAGATATGAGAATACTCAGATTTGCTCAAATAATGGTGTTCAAACCCCTAAATTAAGGGTGCTACTAGAGGTTTAAATTATGATAATTTGACCAATATTCAAAATCCATTTCTAATTAACTGATCAAATTATTGTACTGCTTTGAAACTGAATAGATGTTAAGGCCCTATATATAAACTCTTATTTAAGAACCAATATGTATACTTAATCACAGATATAAAGTGAAAGTAAAAACATTAGTACAACTGAATGAACACACAAATATGTTTTCTATTCTTTAGAAGAGGATGCATGTAAATAAATATGTTTTTACAACTGTACTACTAATTTATATCAATATAATTTCTATTTCTGAACAACTGAATGTATATGAATGTTTTATAACCCCTACAAAGAAGTTAGAGAGTATATTGCTTTCAGCTTGTCTGTCTGTAGATGACATTTTGTCTGGAGCATAACTCAACAATATTTGACCCAATTTTACCGAATAGGTATACTGGTACATCATTGTAAAGCAGAGTTTTAAGTTGTAAAATAACATCACTGCAAACATTTTTGCCTGGGTAATTATGCTGATTCTCTTGTAAGTTTTTTAAGTCATGAGCACACTTCACCAATGATGATGGTAGATGTGTCACACAAATTCAATGATATCACTGTGATTTTTGTTACAGTTATTGCCCCTTCTCTTTTAAATTTTGAGGATAACTTCATCAATATTTTTGAGTTTGGTTTAATTTGGTTTACCAAATTAAGTATATCTGTGTACAGGGTATACTTTAACTTTGAATACTAAATTGATGTCAGTGACTCTTTTGCCAGGGTACCGGCGCCTTTTTCAGAAATATTTCTGTCCCTGAAACAACTATCATAATGTAGGAATTTTGTCAATGTAGCTAAGAACTCTATCAATTAACTTTGATGACAGGATGCCGGGCATTAGCCTGGCACCTGGTGATCCCTCCTGTCTATTTCTGTTCAACAGAACCTTTGTCAATATGTTTTCCAATTTTATCTAAACCCACAAGCTGAGGTCACCATCTATATTTGTTGGTGGCTGCAGTATAACATTCTCTGTGTCATTAACATTTACTTTTGACAGGACCAATAAACACAAAGGAATTGAAAATAACAGAGTCCTTTATTAATTAACACAAACCCACAGCATAAAAGTGTGATATATAATTCAATTTATAAAGCCTTGGTTATCCAAGTACACTTCAGTATAATAAAGGTCTATATATTTAGCTTCATCAAATTCTGTGTACCAAGAAAAGAAAATAGGCATGCAAAGGTCACCATAAGCTGGGTGTGGAAAAAACATTCATGCATTCACAACATGCATGGTGAATATATTTAGCTTCATTAAGTCAGATGTGGAAAAAACAAACAAAATAAAAGCATACACATTACACAAGTTGATGTTATCTGTATTTTAGTGAAGGGTTTTAACTCACATTCCAACATGTGCAGTGTTATCTAGTAACAAGTGTTTTATAAGTGGTTATTTGATAGTGGTACTGTCAAATGTCTGACAGCTGCTATAAGCAGATTGTGTATCTTTGTTACAAGGTCTTACTCAACTGTCTGCTTTCCTCATGATAATGCACTGTCATAACATACAAAAACTGTCATAACTTGGATTGATGTGATTCAGACTAACCCTGTGTCAGACACTCATCCCCGTTTATTTTAATTAAATGGAAAGTTTTTGGCCCTTGAATTCATCATGTATCACAAGCAGATCTTTGTGCAGCTTGTTTATCAGTTCTAAAAACATGCAGATCTAGTGTGTAATATCTTAAACATTGACATACATCAGAGGATCTAACATATTTTACATTGCTACATATATGAAATTCAATATCTGTAATGAGACTGTATTAAAGTCTAGCTGTTTTCTTACTTTGATATCTATCCCTGTTTGAGGGCTCTTACTGACATCATTTTTTCTTGCTTTCATAAATATAAATATCTGTTTAGAGGGTTGGTTTTCAAACACAACAGACAATACAGTATTATATTTCTGTAGTTGGATCAGGACTCTTAGAGTTCATACCTGTATTATCAGTAGGTTTTCTGATACATTTCTGTTCAAGCATCAATCCTTTGTGCAGGTTTATAACCTGCATTAGTTGAAAATTATGATAAGAATTGAATTGAATAAACATTGTAGATAAAATAGTGGTTGGCATCATTGTTAGCAGCTACTGTGTGAAGGCATAGTATCAAAATGCGTTTAAAATAAATCAAGAGTACAGGTTTGTTTAAGTATTTCTCAGGAATAAGCTACCTTAAGCTTAAACATTAATTTTATGCACATCAATTTACATTTAGCATTGTCTGGCAATTTTGCACATTTATTATCTCTAACCAGTGTTGTAAGCATATAACATAAAACTATGCACCATTATTTATTATCGTTGTCAACGAATGATTATAATATATAGACAATTTATTGTGTTTCAGTTACTCAGAGTCGGGGTCATTTTTGGGTACTGTCACTCCAGGTATCTCAATTCAGTCACAAGATCTATACCAGCTCGCTCAGTATCTACAGGTAAGATAATAGATAAGAAGCAGGTCAAAGTTGGTAAAAATCACAGCTGTGTTTAAAGTGTAGATTTTAAACTGAGATAGTCTAGGCCGCGCACAAGAAGTGGCTATTATTATTATTTTTATGTCTCACTAAAACACAAATGTGGTCAGAACAGGGCACCTCACGGTCAAGAAGGGCCATTCACAGATTACAGGTAATCTTTAAGATGTTGTTTATAAAACAGACTTGTCAACAACAAAGAACTATCTTCATTTTACAGAATCATGGTTTATTGTTGTTGAGAACTGTCTTTATGTTTACATTGGTGCATATGTTTATATATGTTCGAAGACTGCTTTAACTTACATTATAGATATTAAACTTTAAAGAAAGAGTAATGAGTTAATTAATATATAACATCTGCACTCCATAACAGCCACTGGAAGATGGAATAATGATACATTATATAAATAAATCACCAACAATCCAATGCCATTAAGTTAGAGGTGTATATTACAACAGGTACAAAAGTTACATGTACACAAGCTGTCATGTATACAGTGTTTGAAAGGTAGTGGTGACGAGTCAATGATAAACTGTTTTACTTATTTCTTTAAATGTCACAGCAATAAAATTAAAGATGAATAGTTAAGAATTACTGACAGGTTAAAATGATAGGTACAAACCTCAGGTAAATGCTTATCTCATGAGTAGTAGCCCGTAGTCAGTGTACATATTGATCATGTAGATTTACCCTAAACTCATGTATAACTGACTATTCTATACATATATTATAGATTATTACTCTTCTTTTATGAATTGGTTTCATTGCCAATGCTGACATTGATCCAAAAGCACATCATGATTATCATAGAACAGAGATAAACTTATTATTGATGTGTTTGTTACATTGTTCAGTAAAGTGTGTAGGTATGTTTGATTGATTGCAAAGTTGACTTTTGCCTTACCAATCCCTCCATTATCTTTCATCCATAGTTAACTTAGCACACTTTCAACTTCTCAAAAACAAATTATTTCTCAACTTGCTGTGCATGTTTCTCCCGTGGTCCCACTTCATAATTGTATCTGACGTTGTCATAATCCATCCAATACGGCCACCAGGATTTTTGATTTGCTAAGAATGTTCTCATCTTCTTGTCAAGAATCGTAGGTCAAATTTTACAGTCGTTTGTGTTTATGGTTTCTAGTTTGTTAAAATCACAAGGAATATATTTCAAGTTGGATTCCAGGTTTAATGAAGCCAAGTTAATTGATTGTATATTGTACAATTTATCTATATTTGAGGATTAAGACAGATGAAGAGAAAATATAAATGAACAGATCTATTAACTATATATTTAAAAAAACAAAAATCAATGCTTTGTTAAGTGTTAAACAAGTCTGTAATCATTGTATGTTTGAAGTAGGTCAGATAAGGTAACACAACAATGGTTGAATTAAGGAGGTCACCCAGTGAAGGTGAACTTGTTTAGAGGGTAAATTCTTGGGATTATGGTGTTTATAAACATGTATGCCATATCCTACAAGGATTACCAGAAGTTCCAGAACTAATGTCCGTATTGTATTATCTGTTTGATGAAGTGGTAAGTACTAAAGACTAAGTAGGAATATTATGAGAAATTTTTTTTTGTTTAATTTAATTTAGTTTTATCTTTATTAAATGTACAAATTTAGAGAAATTTCTTCGATTGGAAGTATTTTCAGATCACATGCACCATCCGTCTATCATCAAATATTAGGGGGGAGCACTATGATAGTTTATGGTCTTCAAAAACAAATTCACCAATGGAGGTTTTATTGTGGTGAAATAAGGAGTCAAAGTTCAATATAGGCAATTTTTGCAATAAGGTCAAAAAAAGATAAATTAAAAAGCTTTGAATAATATATTTTAGAATGCACAGTGAAGATTTATAAACAAAAAATAACCAGTGAAGATTTTCTAGAAAAGAAGTACATGCATATACAAAAACTTCACAGTAAAGATATTCTTGTGAAGAAATATATACAACAACTACACAGTAAATATTACAGAAATTAAACTGTGAAGATATTCTAGTTAAGAAATATAGATACAAAACAAACAAATACTACACAGTGAATATATTCTGGTTTTGTTGTGGTGATGTGACCACTCTAAGTAATGATTACATAACATACATGTACCTTATGTAAACATTCTTATAGTAAGTCTGGATTGTGATACACTCACACAGTTAACACCTATAGAAGTTTACAGGTCACTTAGAAAAGTTTTAGAATTATTGATTTTCATTACAGAGAGGTATTATGTCATAGCAGTGTCTTGTATATGTACTTTTATATTTCACGAGTTCAGTGTTCATGAGTAATTTGATGTTCCAGTAAGTTTGAATGGCAATACAGGTGTTCAATAGGCAAGATGATGTGTAATATGTCATACAACCCTCTCTCTTATTCAGTAAGTTCATCTCTTCTTTTTCTATGCATTTCACATTATTGATAAAGTAAAAGGCGTTTACAAGGTGTTTGTATTCATCAACATCACATTGTAAAAATTGCACTGCAATCAAAATAACTGTATTCATGCAAACGTGTTCTAGGAACAATACAGTTTGTGGACTGTTAGCAAAGAGTTCTTTTGCCATGACATCAAGGGCTATAACTCTGATAAGCAGATATTAACATTAACAATGTTTTTTTACAGGAGGCAATACATAGAGAGAAGATGCTGGAACAGAAGTTAACAACACTACAGCAGCTTGTCAACAATACTCAGGAAGCCTCAGAAACAGGCTGGCAGGTAAGTCAAGTAATTCAGTGTTAACACCCCAAAACAGGCTGGCAGGTAAATCATACAGCCCAGGAAGCCTCAGAAACAGGCTGGCAGGTAAATCATATATAACTCGATGTTTACACCCCCTAAACTTGCTGGCAGCTAAATCATACAACCCAGGAAGCCTCAGAAACAGGCTGACAGGTAAATCATATATAACTCAATGTTTACAACTAGAAGAACGTTGTTAGGTAAATCGTATAACTAAGTGCTTACACCTAAAAACAGGTGGACAGGTAAATAATATTAATGTTTACACATAGAAAAGGTTGCCAGGTAAATAATATTACTTTTAACAGGTTGGCGGGTAATCATAGAACTCTATGTTTACATGACAGGTTAATCACATAACTCTGTGCTTACAACTAAAAACAGATTGTCAGTTAAACCATTTAACTTAGTGCTTACAACTAAAAACAGATTGTCAGTTAAACCATTTAACTTAGTGCTTACAAGTAAAAACAGATTGTCAGTTAAACCATTTAACTTAGTGCTTACAACTAAAAACAGGTCGACAGGTAAACCATTTAACTTGGTGCTTACAACTAAAAACAGGTCGACAGGTAAATCATTTAACTTAGTGCTAACAACTAAAAACAGATCGACAGGTAAACCATTTTACTTTGTGCTTTCACCTAAAAAGAGGTCAATCATACAAATTAAATAAAAATGAAAGAAAGAAAAATTGAATGAATTTAAAGCTGTATACTATAAATATCTGATCAGGTGTTCTGCACAGGTTTATACAGAAGATAGATCGTTATCCAAACTTTGTTGTTCTATATATTTTTAAAAGCTTATTCTCTGTTTTATACTATAAAGGCCTTAATCACAGAAGATAGACTGTTATCACGTCTTGATGTACTGGAAAATCAGCTTCATATCTACTCCAAGGTAAGGCAAATGTTGTACATTGTATAGAAATTCTCTCCGTCCATGTGTGTGCATGCACGCTTGACTTTTAAATACATTCTGTATTTAACTAGTCTTAAATTTTCACTAAATTTATTGAAACATTGTCAACATGAGAACACCAACTGAAGAAGCACCCGCAAAAAATAACAATTGAATTAATTCTTTTTAAAATAAATAAGTTAAGATCAATAATTTTAAACAAACTATAATATTTCTGTTATTTCAGAACCATGCTGATGATACACTCAAGCAAGAAGTTGTTACCCTTCAGGAAGAGAAAAATACATATGAAACTACAGCAAAGGTAACCATGTATAAAACAACAGCAAAGATAATACCATATAAAACAATTCAGCAAAGGTAACCTCAGAAAAGAAAACTCATAGATTATGCAGATATACCCAGCTTTATGATTATGGCACTTTTGTTCTTTGATATTATTGATGTAATACAATATATTTTAATGTTGGGTGATTTCTATTTTAATTTCAACATAAATCTGTTGACTAGATTTTAAATATTCATATCATATGAATAATATTACATTTGTATATTTTTTTTTATAGGAATCATTACGGAAAGTTTTACAAGAGAAACTAGAAGCTGTAAGAAAATTATCAGATCTTGAGGTAACCTATATTTCATCTGTTATAATACTGCTAGTATTTATGTGCGTAGTATTGTTAAGATTATTGAAAGTAACCATCTTGAACTAGAAGAAGATAGAAAGTGAAACTATATGTATTCTTGTGCACATAGAGATATCTCCCTTGCTTTTCATGTCTATTCCAATCTTTTCTTTTTCAATATATCCTTTACATTTTAATTCCAGTGTGGAAAAGCTTATGAAGTGCCATGTTTGGATCACATGTACTTATTCTGCATAAAATGTATCTTCAGTACTTTATGACAACAATCCTGTATAGTATGATCTGATGGCTGTATAGTGAGCCATAACTGATAACTGTGTAATTGTTTTGTCTAACAGAGATCTCTACATAACACGGAAGAAGAATGCTCTCATCTGAAGGACATGTGCGAGAAATCTCAGGAAGAGTTACAACAACTGGCCGAGAAGTATCAGGACCAGCTAAAGGAGATCAAAGAACTACAGGACAAACTTGTGGTCAGTTTACAAAAAAAGAACTTAGGTTTATACACATGTGACAGGGACAACAATGTCACTGACCTAGCTATGGTTCGAACCTAGAACCTCTAACTCAACAGCTCAACACTCTACTGTTTGAGCTAAATGAAATCTCCTCTAAAACAAATTAGGAGTATTTTTAAGCTACCTTAAACTCTTTGACATAATCCTCCTCCTGAGCCAACATTCGAAAAATAATCAGAAGTGTTACTTAGCAAACATTTGGTGTTTTACACCGGAGTGAATATTGTCTATTTTAATATCTGTTTCTGATTACCTGCAGGGTTAATAAGAACTATAGTCGACACAAGTAATAAAAATCCATTGTTTTCCAGTCCAGTTGCTCATTACCAATATTACAATAACCTACAAAATACAAAATACAAAGTGTTGAAGTGTGCATGGGGAAACCATCAGATATAAGTAGTCAGTTAATACGGGAAAGTGTATGCAACAAATTGTTAATTTCAGGAAGCAGAAATAAATCACAAGCTTGAAACAGAAAAAGTGAATTGTGAGAAACAAGACCTTGAAGAAAAACTAGCCCAAATGGTTAAACAGGAAGAGCTTTTATCAGTCAAGGTGAATCTTAGTGATTAACAATCCTTATCAATGCAGTAAAAACAAATTCTGTAACTGTCAGTTAACTCTTAACCTAACATTATTATAAATTGTTATATCATTTTTTATATGTTGTATGATAAGTTTAATTTTAGTACTATTTAAGTCACCGATCTGGGACTTTACAAGAATTGTACAGATAAATTTTTCCAAATGGTGTGTAAAATTCTCTGCTTGCCACTTTAACATTTCTGTTCATCTTTTTAATTCAGGTTGAATCACTACAAGCTGACAATGATATAGCCACAAATCAATTAGCTGCCATGAAAGGTAAGAGTTGCTGCCCTTGTCTTCACCACACATATTTATTGTTTAGTACAAAAAGTTAGGTATACATTTATTGATTTATGTCTTTATTTCTTAACTCTTATTTCAGTTAGTGTTTACACACGTTAAAGCTTAATTAAATATTTTTCAAGTAAGCATTCCTTTCCTGATTCATTGCGGATCTTCAAATTTTATGGCCTATATTTTTTATGACAGTATGTTGCATACCAAAAACTAGGTTGCCATGACTTTTATTGGAACCTTGACAGCATATCAAAATAAAATGTATCCAAATAATTTCTTTCACATTTATTTATGTAGCATCATCTATTATTTGCTTCCCAGTGTTGATTTTAAACTTAACTTTACCAGTAAGGATACAATCCTGTGTGACTAGCTCATGGGCGTGTTATGCTCCTTTTGTGGTTGTTTTGAGTACAAACTATTGTAAAGGTCTACTCTTAACAGTATTGCATGGTTATATCTGTTATTGTAGCTAAGTTAGAAGCATTGAAAGAAGACCCTACCGACAATGAAGACGAAGATAAAAATACAGAAGAAGATAAAGATTCTGAGGTAGAATCAGAAAATAAAACTCCAGATGATGAAGCTGACAACAAGCTTGTAGACTCCATGACAGCAGGTAAATGATAACTTACACATCAACAGTAACATCAGTTTAAGGTTCTATGAACAACATGTGTTAAGGCTCTTAATCCTTAGCAGAAATTGAACATTAAAGATATTGACATCTCCATGACAACAAGTAAAATCAATTTCCTATCTTGTTTCAAGCACTTGAAGTGTTATTTAGTCACTTAGCCAACAGACTTGTTTACATTAGTCGTGTACATGCCATGAAGGTAAATGCTATTACAGGTTATGTACTTGTCTTGTAGTTAATAACTATATTAGGTAATATACACATACTATAATCAATCAAGTCAGATTTACAACTCATTATCAAAAGACAACATTTATCTATGTTCTATTGTTCTATTACAGAAGTCCTCTCAGAGATCATACCTATATCTACAAAGGATATGACATTTGAAGAGCTTGAAGGTATTATATCAATATGTTAAGCAATATTAAACTTTAATTCAATTTTAAAAATGTGCATATTACAAATTATAACAAGATGTTAATGTGTTGTTGTTCAATGCATTAAAGTTACAATTTATAGGTGCATGTTATTGAGAATGGTGATGACATCAAAGATAGCAACAGTATGATAGGCATTAGATTACCTCTGTACTTCTTTAGCAATCAGATGAATATGCAAACCAGTTTTTGTTTGTGACGGGTCATAAATTATAAGTTATACAGACACATTGTTGACTGTGCTCACCTAAGAGTTATTGTACGAGTAAAATAAATTTTTTCTTTCGAAGAAAAACTCAAAGAAACCCAGAAGCTGATAGAGAAATACAAGTGTGAGTATACTTATCCAGTATTTCCTCTGATTCAATTACATTTATCATAGTTTACTTTATATATGAGCAAGATGAGAACTTTATTAAATTCTGTCAAAAGATATTTTCACCCGAGGACTTGTTCGTCCTGAATGAGGTTAACGAAGTTCACACCTTTTTCTCACACCTTTGACATTCTTATCATGGCAATAAAAAAGCGTTGATTGTATAGCAAGTCTAACAAATTTCCTTCCTTGATACTGCTGTTGTGACGTCATATCAATTGTTGACATGATGAGATATTCATTGTTTTCACGACGTCATGTCATTGTTTATAACACCAGTGTGTGCTTATCCCTAGGGTGGGATAGAAAAATCTTGTATGGGTTCAAATGTGGGAAAACTCGGTTACAGGTGTGAGAATAGATCCTTTCTTATAGTGGAGGAAAAAGTATATTCTTTAGCTTAATCAACTCTCAAATTAAAAACCCTACCTGCATATGTTACTGACCTGCTAAAACATATAACTAATTTCATTAAGTTCAAATTTATATGTGAGAAATCTTAAAACTTTGATGCTAATATTTTAGTCACTTTTAGCATTTGGTGTGTCAATATCTCAAATCTACTTTTCAGCACAAATAGAAGAATCTGATGGAAAACTAAGGGAAAGTCATGAAAAGGTCCAAACACTTCAGAGTAAGTTTAAAGTAGACTCATTTTATAGTCTTCAGTTGTACATATTTCTTATTTTTGTTTTCACAAGAACAGTATACATGTAGGGATCAGGGGAGGTAATGTCTATGTTATAATTATAACAGGATAAAGTATAATCAATCTTTATCATCAGTACACACACATGTAAGGATCAGGGGAGGTGATTTCTATATTACGATTATTCTAGGATAAAGTATAATCAATCTTTATTATCAGTACACACACACATGTAAGGATCAGAGGAGGTAATTTCAGACTAGTTCTGATTAAAATGCTTTTGGGAAAAAAAATTCATTATTTTTAAAATGATTTGTGTTATGGTTAATTTCAGAGGACCTTGAGAAAGCTGAGTTGGAGTCGAGGCAGTATGTAGCCAAGATATGTACACTAGAAGGTAAGCTCAAACATGTGTTGATCCTGAAGTTTTCCTGGAATCATGTATTGTTTTGTTGTAAATGATTTTTAATTTTAAATGGAGCATGTTTTTGAAAAAATGTGTGTTTGGTTATAAGATTATAAAACACATAAATACGATGAAGGATCAAAAAGCAAGCAAGTAATGTTTTGTGTTCATGATTTATTTGTGTATTTCTATGTCAGAATAATTTTAGGTTATGTAAATGTGTTTATTTTTTTCTGTGTTATGTTGTCTTAAAGTTAAAAATGGTGGGTATTAAACTCTTTATTTCTGAACAGGTAACTTCATACATTGTAAGGGAGTTTATTACATTAAACAGTCATTGTATTAAATCAAAAATGGTGTAAGAGTCCTCTCATGTGTAAAAGGCAATTAGATTTACTACATTTTGTCTATTAAGCAAACATATTAACAAATAAACCTTTAAAAAAAGAAGACCTCTTATAACCTTTAAGTGCATAAAGTAAACTACCCTAAAGTAAGAAGCAGGCAATTTAATAAAAAAAAACAATAGTGCATTTCTCATTGAAAAAATTTACAGAGAATTTGACAAAATTGTTAACAGTGATTTTAAAAAACAACAGCAAATCAGTTACTTTTACCAGCAACATTTCAAGAAAATATTGATAATGTGCCAAGTTTGTATCTGAACTATGTGCTGTTAACCATATTCTATATCAGTTACAAGTTATTTATGCTTTGTAAAGGACATTTGAATAGAACAATTCATGCTCAAGGACTCTTAATATAATAACCCATTAGAATTAAAAATCACATATTCAACTGCTTAAGTTCTGTAGAATTTTTCATTGACATGTTTTTTAAAAGTCTGTATGTTTTAATTTTTACGTGCTGCATGTGTATGTGTTTTGTTGCTTATTTCTGTTCCCTGCTGCACTTAGCCATTTGACATTTTGTTTTGTATTACCCGTGCAGAAAGGCTTAGACTCTCTGACATGCATATGAATCAAATGATGGAGAACACAATGGCTGACTTGAAACGTAAGTTCTCCACACTTTTATTTCTTGCTTTGAATTAATGTTTTTCAGATTTAATCTTTGCATTTGATTCACCAAGTACACAAGAACAGTTCATTTGTCCATTTTATTTTGATGCAGGATTCTTGTGATAAGAGTAGACATTCTACTGACAGCAATAAACATATATAGCTCAATAGCTGATAGATATTATTAATAGTATTAATTTTTAAGATGACAAAATACTATGATTTTCAAATGAACTTTTGCACTAATAGCATGACAACCTGCTAGTTACACTAAACAATGTGGTTTTAAGGGCAATACCTCTCAATATCAATGTTGGATTAAATCTATCTAAGAGCAATAAATCTCTCTATCAACATTAGACTAAATCTGCTATTGCCATGGAACAGTGTGATGAAATAAATTATCGTAACTATGGCATTCAATGTGAAGATTCCAATTTACTCATTACAAAGTGGCAGCGAAATAAAAGCACAAAAAACTCTTTTTTCTTCTGAAAATAATATTAATATTAGCACTCTTTAATGAAGCAAAACTTAAGTATCCCCGAATCACTTAGTATCTGTATACACATTTAAACTTTTATGTTTATTTCCTTTCAGTGCTTTACATTTAATAGTCTAAAATAAAAACCATTACATTTAAACAGGTGAAAACAGTAGCTTATAACCAGGGCTGTGTCTTTATAAAACCATTGATATTACAAGTTTGTAGGACAAGTATCTTATAACCAGGGCTGTGTCTTTATAAAACCATTGATATTACAAGTTTGTAGGACAAGTAACTTATAACCAGAGCCGTGTCTTTATAAAACCATTGATATTACAAGTTTGTAGGACAAGTAACATATAACCAGAGCCGTGTCTTTATAAAACCATTGATATTACAAGTTTGTAAG
Organism: Pododesmus macrochisma; assembly: GCA_032359645.1. Classification (NCBI taxonomy): domain Eukaryota; kingdom Metazoa; phylum Mollusca; class Bivalvia; order Pectinida; family Anomiidae; genus Pododesmus; species Pododesmus macrochisma. Next base: position 3,631 of record JAUMGZ010080674.1, on the reverse strand, counting down.
ACAAGTAACTTAGAACCAGAGCTGTGTCTTCATAAAACCATTGATATTACAAGTTTGTAAGACAAGTAACTTATAACCAGAGCTGTGTCTTTATAAAACCATTGATATTACAAGTTTGTAGGACAAGTAACTTATAACCAGAGACGTGTCTTCATAAAACCATTGATATTACAAGTTTGTAAGACAAGTAACTTATAACCAGGGCTGTGTCTTTATAAAACCATTGATATTACAAGTTTGTAAGACAAGTAACTTATAACCAGAGCCATATCTTTATAAAACCATTGATATTACAAGTTTGTAAGACAAGAAACAAATATTGTAAGACATAAAACAGAAGAGTTATGATAGCTATTAAATGTAAAGAAATAAGCATATTTGATTGATAAGTATTATATGGAGCTTATCTGTTAATGATTGAAGGATTCCAGTAATAATGATATAGGAACACATTTCACTTAAACTCACTAACTATGAATTATCTTTCAGCATTTGATGTGACCACTTAAAACTCTTTTAGAGTTATACTTTAACCAACTCTTAAGTTTCCTTGTTTCCATAGCTATTCTTACCTTCTGTTTTGTATGCATGATTTTTTTCCTTCTGTTGCTTTGCTGCACAATGAAAACATTCTTATTTTGTTTCAGTTCAGCTCAAAGAATCGTACAAGCAATCAGACGGTAGCAATGAATTAATTAAGGGACTACAAGGTAATTACTCACTGGGGCACAGGTCATATGTTACCCTTCAAATTTGCATATGCAATGATACAGGTCAGAGGTTACCCTTCAAATTTGCATATGCAACAACAATTTACTCATGCTCTTCCTGTATACAATTATTATAGATGATCTACTGATGACACTCAAGATTCTTTGGTGTATTTTACTCTTCAGATAAGCTGTCTACAATGGAGAATGACATATCTGATGTGAAAATACCTCAGTTGGATCGAGCCGATGTGACAATGAGTGAGGAATTGGCAGATATTACAATGAGTAACCACACAGATAACACCTTCGATGATGATGAGAACCTCAAAGGTAAGTTACAAATATGTGAATAGTGCTAAAATAAGTACATTAACTGTAGTTTAACTTTGCTGAAACCTGTTATATAGATTTTGATGAGCTTTTATGCTTATAATACTTGTTTCAAGGTCAGCCTTATTTTTAGGTCACCTGAGCCAAATGCTCAAGTGAACTATTGCAATCTGTCTTCTTTTGTGGTCGTGTGTCGTCTGTTAACAATTGAATATTTTTTCTGTTTCAGAATTACTCCAAGAAGCCAAAAGTCTACAGAAAAAAGCAGAGATAGAGTTGATGAAAAGTAGAGGTAAGCTGTAACGATGTGTGGTAGATAAATGATGTGTGGTAGATAAATGATAAGTGGTAGATAAATGATGTGTGGTAGATAAATGATGTGTGGTAGATAAATGATGTGTGGTAGATAAATGATGTGTGGTAGATAAATGATAAGTGGTAGATAAATGATGTGTGGTAGATAAATGATAAGTGGAAGATAAATGATGTGTGGTAGATAAATGATGTGTGGTAGATAAATGATAAGTGGTAGATAAATGATAAGTGGTAGATAAATGATGTGTGGTAGATAATGGTGCATTGTGAACCATCCTTACTGATAGCTCTATTGTGTACCAAGATTATAAAACTGCACCTGTCAACAAACTGTGTCTGTGTTGAAGAGAAAACATGATTAAATGTTTTGACATTCTTTTAATTGCCTTGTCAAGAATGGCTAATTAATTTTTGACAAAATTGACATGAAGAAATCTTTGATAATGTGAGTACAAATAAGCATGTATAGAAACCAGGAAAAATCTCAAGGAGCTAAATAGGGTGATTTATGCCAAATTTGAAGAAAAAAGCATTTGGATTTCTAACTGCTACCCCTGGACCGTAATAGTACCTAAGGTTTACTCTACCTTAACTTTTATAAAAGCTATAATAGAAATTCTTCTCAACGTGAACATCAACTACAAGTTTCAAGTTTTAGGTCATATAGATCATACATAGGTAAATGGAATTGAAGATAATTTCTTTTTCAAATCATTATCCCTAGGGCCATAAATATGGGACAACCAGGGATAAAATTTTTACTCCTTTTATCCTAGTTTTGAATTAGTATTCAAGGATTACCCCTATTCAAAGTTGAATCCAGAAGACCTAGTCCCAGTAGTGGGCCTCTTGTTATAGAAAAATGAATATTGTACTTTATTTTGTTATTTAAAGAATGGTGTATTGAGTGGAAATAGGCTTCTTGTTGATTTTAGTATAAATGTTGCATCGACTAACAGCAGGTGGTGGGAACAACTACTAACAAAGCATGAGTTAGTGATAGAATAAGATAATTATCATTTTCAGCTGAAGAAGACTCAGAATTCTGTGGATTTTGGGAGCTTTTTGTTAAATTTGGTATGTAAATGTAATAAATATCGTAATGTACAAAGACCCCATAATACCCATTATCATTCAATATTAAGTAATATATACTTCATGTAACTCTATGTTTCGTGTAAGGTATTATATGACAGTATAATAAAAATTAAAGATGGGAGCAGGACTTTAAGATGATTTTACTACCACCAAAAGCAGCAAAAACCCTGGGGTATAAGTAATTACATACTTAATGTTTTTATTTCACATGTGTCTAGTCCTTGTTAATTTGGAATGTTTACGTAGCAGAAGTTCTACTTCAGAATGTTTATGTAGCAAAGGTTCTCTGTACTTCTCATATTGTTAACAGGGCTCTTGTTACTTTGGAATATTTATGGAGCAGAAGTTCTCTGTATTTCTCACATTGTTAACGGTGCTTGTGTTACTTAAAATGTTTTACAAAGCAGAAACTGTATTGTATTTTTTTTTCAGCTGAGCTTGACGACACTAAGATCCGAGCTGACAAATCTGACGACATAGCCACAAATCTACGGGGTCATTTAACTGATACACAACTAAAACTAAAAGAACAGTCAGATATCACCTCTAATTTACAAGGTAATATTAAATGATCTGAAGAAACATAAAAAATATTTGTTATTCAATCTTATATTGTCAATATAGAACTGTTTTATATTGCACATTTACAACAGAAGACTAAATATGAAAGGTGTAGCACAAGTCACTTAAGAGGTAACTTTTCAACAAGAGATCCAAAAGTGTGCTCAAAATCTATAAAAAAAAAATGAACAGCATATGTTCCATACTATTTTACACTAGGATTAGAAACAAACTTGTTAAAACTATCATGATTTTATTCTGAACCCTTATAACTCTTCCAATGGTAACATTTAAATATATTTACAAAATATTACCACTTTCTTAATTTTCTACAATGTACATAAAATCATGATAAATTTGGAAAAGATTGTTATTAAATCAGGTCTTGCACATATAGGAATATTCTATTAACTTGAACATCTTAAATTTCAAGGCATACACTCTCCAGATTTCTTGTTGAGAATTCTGGTCAATATTGCACATTAGATTTGTATGCTGCAACATAGAATTATATACTAACACAGAATCGTCACTTGGCCAAACGGCGACCGTCGCTCGCTAGATAACGCGTGTGCTCCCGTACCCATGATGCTTTGCGTGTATGCATATGGTGA
>JAUMGZ010080563.1:0-18187 GCA_032359645.1 Pododesmus macrochisma | reverse complement strand
GAACGGCGCTAGGTGTTATCTAACATGTGGGATAAATTTATAAAACCCACCTCTCCAGAGTGACGTAACCTATATGGGTCGTAGGAGAAATATTATTGACATTTCTTAAGCACCCAATACTAAATATTTACCCTTTTATATTGAATATTTAGAAATTTTATGGGTGTTATTCATGTGTTCTATGGGTAGGGGCAGGGTGGGGGGATGTCGATCCACGACCCCTTCAAACCTTAGACATTAAAATTGGGAAATCTTTTTTGCTCCCAGCTAAGCACTCGGCATTTCTGGGTATGAGAAGGACTGGTTGGCTAGGCATCAGGATAATGTTACTGAATGAAGTATCATGTCTGTGCGTCTAAGGCATGGTACTTAAGTGAGATAGCTCTATAAATCACTATCAGGGTGCACTGATACAAGCAGATACATGAGTTGAAGGGTCATTACACCCCAATTAAAACAAACAAATAATAGTCAAACATTTAACAATTTTTAAAGCATACATTACTTTTCATGATTGTTTGCGACTTACTGGAATACATGTTCATATTTGAATAGTTTAAAACATAATTCTACTGGTCATTTTTTTCAGCCATTTTTAGGAAGTGGTCAAGCATCAAATAAGATCAGTGGGAAACTGAAGGTTGGAACAGACACATTAGCTACACTGGAGGGACACTGGGACAGAGAAATCTACATCAAGGACAAAGTGACCCAGGTAAATATCTACTCTAAATGAAAAATACACAATCACACTGGAAAATATAAAACTTGAAGTAATCAAGATAACCACACAATGGATTCAAATTTGAACAATATTAAATATAGAAAAAATACAATTGTCTAAAGATACCAATCTTAATTTGTCAAAAAGTTTGTAGTCCCTTAGTGACTGTAATTTCACCCATCTCATAATTACATCTTACATGGCTATACATTTCATATCTCATTTTAATGTATGACTATGGTCTTATATGGCTCTTCTTTAATCAATTCAAATTTATATGTTTGAAGGAAAGGTTATGATCCTATATGCCTCTTGGTTTATTAAGAGTATGAGAAATAAGAGAAATGATATTAAGTTTAATCAGAATAGGTGTTTAGATGTTTTGATGTTGCTGATCACATGCCTTTTGTACAGGAGACGGAACTGTTCTGGAATCCAACACCCGAGGTCAAGAGACAACGGTTACATCGCTACTGTATACCTATTGACGCTCAACAGGAATTGGACTCAGAAAGGTTTAACCTTAACTTACAAATCTATTTATGTATAATAGTTCTCTTAAAGTCTGTTGACATGATAGTGTGTAAGTTACTTTGTACAACTACAGATGTCAATAAATATCTGTACTTAAAAACAGCTGTAATCATCTCTTGAATAACTCCCCATGGAAGAAAGTTTTTCTTGTTTATAGATATTTGGATACAAAGCTGCTTATTGTTTCGAATTCCTGTTTTAGTAATACTGGAATAAACTACATTCATTTACAGGACTTTTAATATAAATCTCCTTCTTTAAAAACTAAACATTCATGCAGTTAGTATACTGTCAGTTTTGATAGCATTTAAAGATTGACTTTTGATGTTGTTGCATCTGTGGTTGATTGACAAACTAGCTGTTCGTGTAAATGTATCATGATCCTAGGCAAATTTTGGTTCATCCATAAACCATTGATGCGACAACATCAAATGTCAATCTTTGTATTTACAATTACCATCAGCGTATTATCTGTATGAGATGCATGGAAAAAAGAACAGTTGTGTCACCCGCCTACCAACCATTACTTAGTAATAAAGGAGACAAACTGTTTCTGCAGAGCATGGAAGGAAGTATGTTTCTATAGTCTTGCGAGACACAATGGGTCTATTCAGAAGGGAAGGAAGCATGTTTTTATAGTCTCCTGAGGTAAATTACATCACAGTTGTAAATTTTCAGATTTAGTTGCAATGGAAGAGTGGTTAATTTAAAAAATTATTGATATTGGTTCATTTTTATTTTTACAGCCTCCGCATTAGTTTATCATAATTGTTAGGCATCATCTTTGTTATTAATTTTAGACTGTGGAAGCAAGTGAGTGAAGCCGTTACGATAAATGACATGCATGGTGCTACTCAGGAAAAATTTATACTAGAGGAACAGCAAAGGAAGGAAGCAAGGGAACGTAAAGCTAAGATGGAGGAATGGGTACCCTCACTGTTTGATAGAGATATCATCACATCTGATTGGCTGTACAAATATTTAGAGTTAGTATTAGTAGTAGTAGTTTTCTAGTCCTGTGAACTGAAACATAAATTGAAAAGAAGGCTATTTGGACATAGTTTGAATATAAATATATATCTTGAGATATACTTTCAACTTTCAGTAGAATGTGTATAATTACTGTGTAATAGTGTACTATCATATTGGGATGGGTGTGTGTCCTGTGTCTTTACTAGGTCACTGTGACCTGGCTGACTACACATCAAATAAAAATGTTGTTTAGCCTTTTGTTGTGAGGTGTACAAAGTTTCTGCATTCATAATCAAGAAAATGCGTTATTTTGAGTCAAACTTTTTTGTGCAAACACAAAACTTAACTATCACAAATACAGTCCTTTCCAATTTTATGACGGACAAATTATTATGCAACGTTGATGATACTCTTGTTTCTTTTGTGGCAATTGTTTTGTTAATTCTGTTTTCTTCTTAGCATGAGACCATGGGACCCTAGCAATGATCTGTTGCAATATGAATGTGATTATAGTATCAAGACTTGGACAAGACACAAAACTCCTGTAGTGAGAACCTGCAGCATATCTAGTCTGGAGCAGCCGACAACACCATCATCATCAAACCGTTTGTCCTGCATACACCGTTCCTCTGTTAAACGTTTACGAGTTGTTGGGGAAGAAAGTGAAAGTTCAACTCCAGAAATTGAGACACTACATGAGAGTGACTCATCAGACAATCATAAAGGTAGAGGAAATAAGTGATAAATTAACTGCCAAATATACATATATATAGGAATAATATGGAAAAAATATGTATATACAGTCAAAGCTGTCTTTAAGGACCACTCAAGAGAATCAAGAAAAGTGGTCTTTAAAGACAGGTGGTTGTTGAAAAGAGGTGGCCTTTAAGGCAGGTTTGACTGTATATAGTTTGTTGTTTTTGCTAACCTTATGATATATGATTTCAAGCTAACTACAGTCATGTAAGATAGAGCAACTCCTTATTTTCATATGAAGTTGTGTGTTGTAGCAATTATAACTCATTAATAAACCTCAAATTATAAACTTAACATATTAAAGTGGGTTCAACTAACAATTTCATGGATGTATGATTTAACAATGTGTTTCTTGAATGTTTTAGTTCGAAGAAATCAGAGGTCAATGTCAGCTGTAAAGAACAAACTATCAGAAGAAGCACTGATTACTGCATTACAACCATTGATGGAACTACAGAAGGAAACAAATCAGTCCTTGAAGGTTTTACAGCATCAGGTTTCTGGTTTGGTGGCCCAAAGGGATCAAGACCCTGGATATGCCCCACAGAATAGAGATTTTATCATTGTTCTTGCAGTTGTTCTTTGTCAAATTATATTGCAATATCTCTGGCGATAAGTTTTCATTATCCAGTACCACAACTGAACAGGTCCTTGTATAATTTTGACTGAGTTTTATATTCAAATGTGTTTCAATATTTATAATACTATAGTTAGAGAGGGGTAAACAGTTCAACATTTCTCTATTTATATTTCATTTTTGGTAAATAGTTTATATTTCATTTTTGGTAAATAGTTCAAAAATTTCTCTTTCTAACTATCATTTTCAGTAAACAGTTCAACATTTCTCTCTTCCTATCGATCATATTCAGTAAACAGTTCAACATTTCTTTCTTCTTGTCGATCATTTTCAGTAAACAGTTCAACATTTCTCTCTTCTTGTCGATCATTTTCAGTAAACAGTTCAACATTTCTCTCTTCCTGTCGATCATTTTCAGTAAACAGTTCAACATTTCTCTCTTCCTGTCGATCATTTTCAGTAAACAGTTCAACATTTTTTTCTTCCTGTCGATTATTTTCAGTTAACATTTTTTAAAGCCTGTATTTATTTGTGCTTCTTGAATGCAAAGTAACTGACCAATTACATTTTGTTTTTATATTTTATTTTATTTTTCTGGTCTGTCCAGTTTTGTGTTCAGATAACTCCAGAATCTGGAGTAAAATTATATATAATATTGTATAATTCTGTATAAATATTGTATAGTCAATTATAACATTTTATGTACATTGAAAAGACACATGAATATGAATTGCAATTCACATTTTACTTCCTTAAATATTAAAACTATTTATTTATATAACTACATATATAGTGTTTGTTTATGACAAGACTCTATGTGGATGAGTTGACTATGTGAATTATATTCAAGAAGTTTAATGTACATGTTAATCATCACAGTTTTCTGTTGTGGTTCTCCAGACTTTTCACAATAATGTTTATCAAGAACAACTTTAAGTTGTTGCTGTTAATATTCATACTACAGCTCATGGGATTCTGATTGATCTCATTGAAAGTGTTTGATTCACACATCAAAGTATAACATCATTCAAGAAGGCCTCTGAAACTATTTAATATATAAAGCTCATCTTTCAAAGCTAATTTGTTTGATTAAACACATCTGCAGTCCAACTAAGTAACTTTAATAAAGACAGCTGTCATTACAAGGAAAGATGATGTGATTAAAAATATGAAAACTCCCATTCATTTTAAAATTTAATTTGATGTATATATAGTGATATTTAGTACCTATGATTGTTAGGTAGGACCAAGTTCTTATGATTCAAAACATTTGGCTATAAATCTCATGGACCATTTTGTTCAATAAATTTCATTCAATATGTGTATATTGTATGCTCAGTACCACGGGAAGTCTCTTCCTTGAACATCTGTTTATGAGCATATTGATTTGTTTTTGTTTTTGTTAATGTATGCAATTGTTTTTTTCACTTTATTTTATTTCTATTTTGTGCAATATATGATTGATCTGTTAATTGTTTCTGTCTAGTCTAAGCTTTGTATGGAAATTCTCTCTGTAAATTATTAAAGAGATTATTCAAATAGGAATATTAAAACAAGAGCTTTAATAAGAAACCTTTTGTCATGTAGGTACAGTATGTTCAGACCATGATAAATATCCTTATATATTATACACTGTACTGACAAAAGGAAAACCTTCATTGACTTTTAAGCTACCAACAAGTTGTTCAATCTATTTTTTAAGTTTAAGAAAAAAATCAATAATATCTTTTACTTACATAATATCCTTGTAGAAACTTTCTTTATTAAATAAAGTTTAATTCTGTTTTGTTGAAGACTTACTTATAATATAGCTTGATTGACTGTTAATGTTTATTGATGAACTTCAGTGTTAATTATTGGAATTTTATAAAATTCAGGCAATGGATCTATTATGTCATTTTTTTTAGGTCAAGTTTGAAACGAAAAAAAAATAAATTAAGGCAGATATTTGTTGCAATCAGCTTTATATTTTCCTCTTTATTCTATAATATTGTTTGTCTCCCTTTGTTAGCTTATGTTTTACAAACAGTCATCTCCTTGATACTGTAGAATCAGAAATATTCGTTGGGCTAAAATTTCGTTGTTTTGAAAATAAAGTGATTTCGTTGACATAAAATTTCGTTGAAAATACTTCGTCATGGTTTTACTTTCATCGATCTTTTACAACAACGAAATAAACGAAATTAAAACCACAACGAAATTTTCTGGTTCTACAGTAATATGTAGCAGGTTTCATGTGTGACATGGCTATTACCATAGTCATTTGATGAAATATTGTGAGGCAATTTAAACTTAGTCATTAGATTTACACTATTATTTGTGTACCATTTATTTATTGTTGGTACATTATATTATGTTATTTACATTTCGTTAACAAGGTAATTTGATTTATATGTTAATTTTTTGATGTCCTCAGTATACAGTCTAAATGTGAAGGATATGATTGTATTTATGCACATTAAGCATAAAACCACCAAGTTATATTATTAATTATATAGGTTTTAGACAGGTTATATGGGCTGATATAACCTGTCTTAGTCCCTTGCCGAATTTGTCAAACAGCAAATCCTTCTTTAAAAGATGTACATATACATTAAGATTCAAATACAAACAAGCAAAGTTAACAAAAACAAAAAAAATTGACATGCATATGTCAAATAAAGAAAATGTATTACTTTATAAAGAAATTTGTTGTAAAGGAAAATGTTAGTAAACAAAAAGTCTTTAGGACTGTTTAAAGATTAGAATAAAATAATTCCACTCTATGTTATGGCACAACCGTTTCAAAGTTAATGTCCATTCCAATGGGCACTGCATAATAACGGCATTTGTTGTCAAAGTTTATAGACGTCACAATCAGGAGCTGCATTATGACGTTGTGTTTTGCACGTAAATCTTTATATCCCGTCGAAGCCTGGTTATACAGGTATTTTTGATGGGTTAATTGACCAATTGACAAATTAATGTGCAGTGTGACAGTATAACACATTGGTCTGTTTTTAAAATCTGTAGTTCTATTGATCATTGTAGAATACTTAGATATTCAATGAAGAGGAATTTACCATGTGCAATCCATATAAATTGTCAGTCAACATTGTAGACTTTAAACAGCACTCTGTATTAAACAGACTGTTACATTACTATGGAAATTGATAACATTTTGACGCTGCAATAATTAATTTATTGTTATAAGCTTACTGACTCATTAACTGGAGTGGGAAGTTCTCTCATTTTAGGGTTAAATCTGGGTTAATATGTCAGTATAGAGGTTTCATATGTGTAATAATTAACAAAGAACATAATATAGAAGAATTTAGTTTAGCTTAGAGGATAGTTATTATGTGAAGGGGAACCACCTAGGACAAGGAGACTAGTTAGCACATAAAGGGGTGCACTATATAGCTTAGGGAATAGATATTAATTAAAGTGGGACCCTCTATAGCTAAGGGAATAGACATTAATTAAAGTGGGACCCTCTATAGCTAAGGGAATAGTACTTACATAAAGGGAGATGATCTATAGGTTGGAGAATAGCTATCTCATAAGGGGGGCTCTATAGCTATGGGAATAGTTATCCTTTAAAGGGGTGCAATATATAACTAGGAGAAAAGTTATCACATAAGGGGGGGGGCTCTATAGCTTTTGGAATAGTTATCCCATAAAGGGTGCACTATATAACTAGGAAGTGGGACCCTCTATAGCTAAGGGAATGGCTGTTAGTTAAAGAGGGACCCTCTTTAGCTAAGGGAATAGTTACCACATAAAGGGAGATGATCTATAAGTAGGAGAATAGCTATCTCATAAAGGAAGACAATCTATAGCTAGGACAATAGCACTGCGCAACTCAGCCTATTCCATACATCTAACCTTGGCTAGCGTCCATATGTCTAAAGCTCTACTTAAGAAAAGGCTGTGCCCATAAAAAACTGGATGGTTTCAATAACGTAGCTATAAGAATGATGCATACACAGAAATGTTAGGTATATTATGTGTGAATTATTGTCCAATGAGAAGGCCTATGGCTCAATGACATACAAATGTCTAGATCTACTTCTGTTGTCTACATACATAGTGAAAGGGTCTGTTTCCAGTGGAGTATTGTAAGGCGTACGTGCAAATCACTTCTCCTAATACAGCCAAAGTAAGATGTGAGGTACGGAATCGACCGAGGTTTGCCGATTGGGACAATAGTTATATCATAAAGGGGGATAATCTTTAGGTAGGAGAATAGTTATTACATAAAGGGAGACAATCGAATAGAATAGCTATCTCATTAAAGAGACAATCTTTAGCTAGGGCAATAGTTATATCATTAAGGGGGATAATCTATAGGTAGGAGAATAGTTATTACATTAAGGGAGTCAATAGAATAGAATACCGGTAGCTATCTTATAAAGGGATACAATCTATAGGTAGGACAATAGTTGTATCATAAAGGGAGATAATCTATAGGTAGGAGAATAGTTATATTACATAAAGGGAGACAATCTATAGCTAGGTCGATAATCATAACATGTACATAGAAGGGAACAATTCATGGACTTTTGGTTGTACAGAGTGTCTGTGTAAACGATGATCAGGGAAACAGTTAATTACATATAAAGAGTTGAAGTGGATATTTAATCAGCATTTTGTTATTGGGTGAAAAGTTTTGTGCAAATTTAATTCATACTTTTTTTATGGTACATTTTTAACTTTTTTTACTACATAGCTTCACAGTGTACAATATAATTGTATATTGCAGTTGCTAACCTCAATATTTGTTCATTAATCATTTGACCCCCTTATTTAATTTATTTAATGCTAAGTATGTTTATGTATGTGTGTATTCATAGGTTTTAATTATTTATTATAAGTAAAAGCATACTAAATAGAATGACCACACAACTTTTCTATCAGCCATATATATAAGAAGGTCAGTTCATTTTAGTCATGGACAAACAGCACTGTTATATGTTTAGCTTTGTTTTGCAAAAAAAATTAGTGAAGAATCTAAAATGAATATTAATTGTGTATAGGGATAAGTCAGTACATTGTACCTATATAGTTGAAGGTATGACATTTTATGTCCAAACTATAGACCACATGTTTATTGTGCATATGTGATAAATTAGATATTAATTTGTTTTTTACTTAATTTATTTATAAACCTTAATGTAGTTAACTCATTACTGTGTGATAGAGGAAATTTAATATCAAGTATATTTAATTATAAAGATTTAATAATACTGGTAAATGTAAATTTAAATTTGTTAATAGAAATATTACATTGACATGTTCAACTAAGTTTTAAGCTGTCAATTGTGAAAGCAAAAGACGATTTGACAGCTGAATTTCACTGATTAAAAGAAGTTAATAAATAATATATACAGTGGTTTCACTGGTTACAAAGTCAACTGAGATGTATAAATGCAATTTGTTATTTAACACATTTTTATTGTAGTTCTTATTTAAAAAGGAATATAGAAATGTGCAATATTTTTTGCAATAAGACACATAAGACACATGAAAATGTATTCACATCAATAATTAGTGTGGGTGAAAAGTTATCATGATATTAATATTCTACATCGTAAATTTCCTAATCATTTTAAAGATTGAAATATACATACACATGCTCAATATTAAACAACAAAAATGTTTTATTTTTAAAAGACTATCATGAGAAATAAAGTCCCCAAGTGTTTTCACTTAATATCATAGTATTGTACTATTATTTAATGGTTGTCCTAAAGTACTGGTAAAGGTGTTGATTGTGATACTCAGTTATGTTATTAAGATACATTTTATCTTTAGTTCACACCTGTAATACAGTATACATTACCTGTAACACACAATCCATTACCTGTAATACAGAATAGTTAACTGTAACACAACATCCATAACCAGCAACACAATACCCATAACCAGCAACACAATACCCATTACCTGTACACAATATCCATTACCTGTAACACATGATCCATTACCTGTAATACAGAATAGTTAACTGTAACACAACATACATTACCTGTAACACACTATCCATTACCTGTAATACAGAATATTTACTGGTAACACAACATACATCACCTGTAACAAAGTATCCATTACCTGTAACACAGTGTCCATTACCTGTAACACAGTGTCCATTACCTGTAACAAATTATACATTACATGTTACAGTGTCCATTACCTATAACAAAGTACAGGGTGTTTCAAAATATCTGTTACACTTTCTTTTCTTTATATCTTAAATAATCAAAACAGTACAATGACAATTTTTATATCATAAAATCAGAAATTCTTTAAAGTTTTATTCAGTATAAACATGTATATGTAAGGTTGTTTTTCAATAAGTACACCTACATTTTCTAAAACTACCGTTTTTTCACGTTATATGTTTAAAGTTGTATTCGGTGCTTAAAATTCTCCATAACTGCATTGCATGTTTCTGTGGTGATTTTTTCTAATCTCTACGGGTATTTCTTTCTTTAAGTCCTCAGTAGTTTCTAGGCAAGGTGTATAAACTCTGTCTTTCAAATAGGCCCACAAAAACGAGCTGAAGTTGAGAGAATTGGGTGACAATGGATTAGTTGATCATAGTGAAATGAGTCTACCATTAAATGTATCGGCCAACCAATCAAATACTGCTTCTGAAATATGTGGTGAGGCACGTCAGCACCATCCTGTTGGAACCAAACCTTTTTAATGTCTTATGGTTTTTTCTTTAATGCTGGTAGAAATTTAAATTTAAGCAGATTCAGGTAATATCCGAGTTTACATTGTTGTAACGTCACCTTGCAGTTTTGAAAAAAGAATGGGCCGATAATTCCCCTTGAACTCATGGCTGCCTACACGGTAACTTTATCATCATGTAGTGGTTTTTCTACACAAAGTCAGGCTTTTCTGTTCGCCGGAATCTAAAACTCTGTTTTATTTAACTTCTCTAGTTTAGGATTCTTCCTTTGGATACTTCTTATAACATAGGTAGGCGATTTAGATTCATGAAATAGTTTTACTACCTAAGCAAAATGCTTGTCGGTCAACTCCAATTTGACCCTCTATCACAGAAATTGATGATGTCATCAATGACGTCATAGATTATTCAAATTGGATTATATTCTCATGTACCTTTTCTATAATAAAACTTAACAAAATAGGAAACACAAACATGCAATCAGCATCGAAATCAATTAAGGAAAATATTGAGAAGAGAAAGTGTAACAGATATTTTGAAACACTCTGTATACATTACATGTTACAGTGTCCATTACCTGTAACAAAATATACATTACCTGTAATACACTATCCATTACCTGTAACAAAGTATACATTACATGTTACAGTGACCATTACCTGTAACAAAGTATACATTACATGATACAGTGACCATTACTTGTGATACAGTATCACAGTGAGTGTTCAGTATTGAAGTATCAGTTTACATAACTTCACATGTACTGTATCTGAACTTAAATACACTTACAAACAAGTGTTTTGTACATATTATGCTTTAACTTTTATTTGGCAGCATTTTTACATCTACATTTAGTTAGAATTGACTACAAAAAGGATACATTTTTGCAGTTATTGAAATTTTAACATGGCCTTTTGCTACTCTTTGCCTTTGAACTATTCAGAAAATAAATCTTTGAACAGAAGATTTTTATTTAATATTACATATACATGTATTGTTATAAGAACTGTTAATATGGAAAAATAGAATTGAAACTGATGTACATAAAATAGTTTGTGTGTAGATTACACTAAAACTAAACCTTATTGGCATGTCATATAATTGGTAAAAGTACATACCTTATTTATTCACCTGTACATACAGTACTATTGATTGACCAATGATTTTGTTATAATTGTTTATTATATTGATAGTTTGATCTTGTTTACTTGTTACATTTAATACTGCCACTTTAATGTGAATCTAGCCACAGATCTGAACATGAACGTTGTTAAAGCGGTATAAATAGTGACTTGTTTAAAGACTTGATAACATTATATATCTTGTATAAATGTCACTCATGATATGTTTTACATGATAACATGCTCCTTTCTCTGCAGGTAACTGGGTACAGTACATATTCAACATTTTTAGCTAATTTCTATAGGTGATATTTAATGTTTCATTATGATTAAGAAAAGAAAAAAAAATATATGAACTCAAATTAACTTACTTCTCTCCCTTTAATCTTAAGATAAGTCAAGTTATAAGTGCTAACTAATTAAAATATGACTGTGAATAAAAAGGTATAATGACTTTAAACATAGCACCAAAAACAACATTTCAAGTGAGTAAAGCAAGAAGTCCATGAATTATTGATAGTTCATGATCAATTTCTGAAGGGCAGTATTCAATTAATTTCATGTTTGATATCACTTTGAGTGTCATCAACTGAAAAAGATTTGTAAAATTAACAAAATTAAAAAAAAACAAATAAATACCCCATACCTATAACTTCTTGAACAAAGAAATGCATCCATGTACTAAAAGTGACTACACTGTTTAGACATTGCATATTTAGTTTAACATCTACTGCATTGTTTAGACATTACATAATTAGTTCAACGTCTACTGCACTGTTTAGACATTACATAATTAGTTTAACTTCTACTGCACTGTTTAGACATTACATGATTAGTTTAACGTCTACTGCACTGTTTAGACATTACATAATTAGTTAAACGTCTACTGCACTGTTTAGACATTACATAATTAGTTAAACGTCTACTGCACTGTTTAGACATTACATAATAAGTAAAACTTCTACTGCACTGTTTAGACATTACAGAATGAGTTTAACGTCTACTGCACTGTTTAGACATTACAGAATTAGTTTAACGTCTACTGCACTGTTTAGACATTACAGAATGAGTTTAACGTCTACTGCACTGTTTAGACATTACATAATTAGTTTAACATCTACTGCATTGTTTAGACATTACATAATTAGTTCAACGTCTACTGCACTGTTTAGACATTACATGATTAGTTTAACGTCTACTGCACTGTTTAGACATTACATAATGAGATAATTTAGGAGACAAGTACATTGTAGGCATTGACAAATTTGCACTTTTCATTGCCTTTGTAGATCCTCCATCTTTTTATGATGTTTTCAGATCTAGTGATGAATTAGTAGTAACCAAACACTGGTGTAGCAGGAAAGCTTTAGCTTATTTTCAGCATTATGTGAATTGATATTACTAGTATATAAAAGTCAATTCTCCTTTAGTGATATAGTATTTGTAATTTTAAGGTGAGATTTTGATTAGAATGTTTAAGTCCATTCTCCAGCATAATATTTGTAAAGTGTAGCAGTACATGTGATTTTTAAGATTTATCTCAAACTAAATTTCAACAATGTAAAATGGATAGGATTAACGAGAAAACAAGTGAGTGTTGATATATATCCTTGTCTTCCAGGTAAACCAGGTGTAGTTCAGTGATAAAAATGCCAATTTATAATTCTATGAGAAATGTTCTTCATTGTTATAATTGTGTTGTTGGATGTTAAAACCAGACAGTTCTACATATGTATGTTATGTGAACATCTAGACAGTTATCACAATTCTTTGAATGAAAGTTCAATGCACACATCAACAAAAATAGAATGTTGCTACACTCAATGAAACCAGCTGTTCAGTTACTAGTACTTGTAATTTAAGCTACTTTTTTTTACATGTTATGCATACTATCAGAAACAATTTTATTAAGCAGGGTGTTTTGTTTTTTGGTCCATCTGGGATGAAATGTCCAAGGTTGAATTTTCCATTACAAATGTTATCCGTTAAACCATCAGTCGTCAAGATTAACTATTCTACATATCCACAAACTACAGGACTAATTTCTACTAAAACTGCTAAGTAAGCAGGAAGCATTCCTTGGGTAAGAGGATGAACTTTGGGCAAATAACGATGATCGGCATCAGGGGACCCTACCAGGGAAACTAAAAAGAAAATATTTTCTGCTGAATTAGAAAGCCTAGGGCTGCTTATTGCTTTCTTGCATATGTGGCAATCAAAGGGCATGGCAAACATATTTTGTAGATGTTATCCCAGGGTCAAAAATGAGTTATATGCTGTGTTTCAAAGTTCAACGTAGTAAATATTTTAACTCTTTTTCAAATTCTGGGTTTAATTTAAACATATTTTATTGTTATGAAAACAAAAAGGTTAGGTATAATTTGAAACAATATTATATTGGCCCTCTCCTACTGGGTCAATTTCAACTAGACTAGTCTGGAGGCATCCCTGGGATAATGGGACTTATATTTATTCAGATGGGAGTGATCAATCCCTAGGGGGACCAAAAAGGAGAACATTGATTAACTTTTAAGAGTCTTGAATGAAACATAAGGTCCAAAGGTTTTCTGTATGCTAACCAGTACATATAAGATGAGTTTCTGGAGGCAAAAATTTTGAGGTTAGAGTTCAAGATAACAATATGTTAACTTTGCACATTTTTCACTTTCCATAATTATAATGTTAACCAAACTTGGCATGAAGTTTCCTTTGGTAAGGGGGATTCAGATGTGTCAGACTTGACTGTCAGTGGTGCCAAAAAACGGGTAAATGTTAACAAGGTTTTAAAGTGTGTGTATGTTGCACATTTTGGGTATGGATAAACAAGTAAGCTCACTGCTTGGCACTGGAGTCAATATTAGTTTATGCAATACAGTGTCAAATTACAAATGAAATAATAGTGTTTTTACATCAAGATGAACGTAAAGGGCCTATGGGCCTCAAATTAAAAAAAAAACGAGATTATTGTTGTTTTTCTGAGCAGTTGTCTTACACACCGTGATGTTATTACACTTATAAAACAGATTGATAATACACATAATACACTGTGTGGTTTTCTCTGATGATACACATAATACACTGTGTGGTTTTGTCTTATGTACCTCAGTTTATAAACAGGGAAATGGCAATAAAAGTACTTACAAATAATCTTGTTCTTGTTATTCATGTCTACCACATGTTAATGTCTCATCTGTCTCTGATTTTCAAACATTTTTTTCATAGGAATTGCCATTTCAATAGGAAGGCATAAGATCCAGTTGTTTTACTAGTTAAGTTTAGGGAGTACTTTATAACTTAATTACCTTTAAGGAACAAACAACTGGATATCATTGACTGCTTCAATAGGACATCTAGATAACTTGATGTTGTCTTAAATCTGGATAAACCACACTTTGAAATGTATATTTACACATCTCATCTTACATTGACAAGTACTATTGACCCCAACAGCCCAGCTCAATATACTGGTATTTACAACAAACGCAAGGATTTTGGTTTTGCGATAGTCTATTATCATTAGTGGGATGGTGATGTAACTAGATCATCTCCATTAGCTCACTATGCTAGAGCATGTTCTGATATTTTGTATTCTAAATTCATTTTCCCCTTCATTTTAATGCCCAAACAAAAAATAGTACGCTAAATTCATTTTCCCCTTCAATGCCCAAACAAAAAATAGTATGAACAGAATCATTGTGAATGCCCGTCGCGTTTAGCTGGTTCATTCCGGTGGTGACTTTTTGATGAAGGTATTAATTGTTTGTTGTCAATAACGTATGTTCTGTTGATCCAAATATCTTCTTGTTTTTTCCATCTTAAAACCTACAAATAAATGGCAAATTGTAAATGCAAGGGTGTCTGAATCATTCGCGCAGTAAAACTTTTGGAAACAGTCTCAGAAAATATTCGGAACCCCTACTGAAGTATTGATATGATTCTTTTGCAAAGTTTCATTCGAACAAAATATCTCAACCAATTTTTCACGGGACTTGATCTGCTAATTGAGAAGGATCAAGTCTTCGGACACCTTTTCTGCTTCTTGTCGGAGACTTTTTTGAAGACTCGATGGTAAGATCAGACCCTTATAGGAAGAAGAAACTGTGCATGTTCCCGGACCCGGATCCTTATGTGAGTCTCTGATTTGCACAATCTACTGAACTGCACGCTGACTGGCAACGCGTAGGAACTCCATGACGAGCCGTATCTAAGCCTCTTCAGAGAAGATTAGGTTAATGATGCCCTGTCTCCTTATTGCTAGCCGAAGTTCTTTTTAATCTTTCCTCTTAATAAGTTTTCTACCAGTTATTTTGAGTTATTGATCTACGAGGATACAGCTTTATTCATCTATACGTCATCTCTGTTGACGAGAATGGATTGTCCGAAATAGCTGTCCAGTGGGGTATGCTACATACTCCTATATTGATAGCGCTTTTGCCTTAATTTTTGGCAAGACCATTTTTATAGTATTGTTTGGTTTGCTTTTGTGCTAAGTTACATCGAGTTTCTCCCCTCCATTTTGGTTTCCTATATTTGATTTATCTGGGTCTCGAATTTTCCAAATTAATTTTCTCTTCAGCTTCCACTGATGGCGGTTGAGTCGTGCAGTTCAGACGGTTATACCCACATGACACAAAATATTCCAAGTCAAATTCCACAATAGAACGACAAATAACAAACATTCAACACATTGAATGGTGAGTTTAATTCAATAGCTGAATCCTGACCTTCTCGATTAACCCGCAGAGGTGGGGCTTCACATCACCAACATTCAAAAGTTCACGAATCAACAAGGGCACGACAAAGGAGTGGTCGCTACATATCCGAAAGGGCAAAACAACAGGCATAACACCCTAGCGGAAGAAATCCAGATCCAAAAGAATATACAATCAAGCAAATGCTAAGGTGTAAAATAGATAGGAGGGGTTTGGCTTAAGATTTAATCCGGAAAAACACTAACCTAACTTAAACATTAAATTATGACTCGACAAGCACGTAATACTGGAGCCGCCGTAAAACTATAAAACGTATGGTAAACCTGAATACACAGCCATGGAAAACATGGCCAGATGGATGGGGATATTAACGTTAAGCAACATCCATTTATTTACGTCAGAGGGAATGAATGAATATATTACTGTGAGAGCCGAGTGGCCATGCTGAACACTCTTAGTAGCAAAATATACATATCATTTTCGGAGTTTGATTGTTGATAGAACTTCACGCTGACAAGTAGTATTTACGGGACTCTATAAAGGGCCTTATTC
This sequence comes from Pododesmus macrochisma, assembly GCA_032359645.1. Classification (NCBI taxonomy): domain Eukaryota; kingdom Metazoa; phylum Mollusca; class Bivalvia; order Pectinida; family Anomiidae; genus Pododesmus; species Pododesmus macrochisma. The sequence continues at coordinate 1,560 of JAUMGZ010080563.1, read as the reverse complement.
TGAGATGCACGCCGACAGACAGTACTGACAGGACACTATGCAGGGCCCTTTTTTGAACTGCACGCTGACAGGCAGTACTGACGGGACTATATGAAGGGCCCTGTTCTGAACTGCACGCTGACAGACAGTACTGACGGGACTGTATGAAGGGCCCTGTTCTGAACTGCACACTACACACGTGTCAATACATTGTAGCTCATAGGAACATCCATCACATGTCTTTATACATTGTAACGCATAGGAACATCCATCACCTGTCAATTACATTGTAGCTCATAGGAAAATCAACTACCTGTCTATATACATTGTTGCTCATAGGAACATCCCCCACTTGGATATATACATTGTAGCCAAATTGGACAAATAAAGTTTTCAATAACGAAACAGGGCCATAGCCTGCGAAAGATTTTGCGGACTTGCCGAGAACTTTGTCATAGAGAAAAGAAAAAATTGCAAAATGTTTCACTTAATTAGTGGTTTTATTTCCTAAAAGCATCAAGAAAACTCCACGATTTGTTTTACCAATGGAAATTAACTCCGTTATTAGAGTAAGAAATTAAAAAATATGCAATGACATGGTTTGAAAAGGTGTTGAGGCTGATGGAAGGTGTTTTGAAAGATACATAATGGAACAGTTACCGGAGATGGATATAAAGCAAGATTTGTACGGGGATTTTAACAATTTAGGAAACCACTAACTGTTTGTAAAGCAGCAACTTGATTTTTAATAAGGTTGGTTCGATTGTTGCATTTTAAAATATGTCCAAGAAGAGGTTAATTCGGATCAAAGTGTTAATGTAGTAGACGTTTTATACAATAATAACATTATTAGCGGCTTTATCTGCTGGAACAATGGCATATTTATCTTGAATATCAATCAGTTTATTCTTAAAACTACTAATCTTAATAGACTAAGGTTTCTGGAAGGGATTAGACTTAAAGCTGTAAATACGTTAAGTCCTAAGTCGGCCAACATGAAAAACTAGAAATTTGTTATGCTGTTATGTCAATTCATTTTAGTTAATCTTAACTAAAGGCCTCAAAGAGCAACACAAGGAGGATAACAAATTCTAATAAGGTAGAACGTGTAGAGCTTAATGAGTGCATATGTATCACTTTTGAAAGAAGAACCTAATTTGTTTAAGGCGTGAATCTGAGGTCAAAAATTGGTCATGCATTTAGGGGGTCAAACTTCAACTTAGCGAATAATTTAACTTTAGAAATGCTTAGCTTCCCAAAAAGTGCCACCAAAACTTGACCAATTTCTTCTGAAGTTGACAGGATTCGTTTTTGGTGTTCAAAATATGGGATTCGTCTGTCAAGGGACACCCTGTGAGATCAAAATATCAATAACAAATATCATACTAGTAAACAAGAACCATAGAACTTAATTATTGCGTGTGCATCACTATTAAGGTTTGTTGGTCCAAATTTGTTCAAGGTGTGTCTCTGGAGTCAAAAATAAATAAAAAGTGTTAAAAACCAGTATGAATAGGATCAACAGAACGAGAGGCATTGACAAACAAACAATAACTGCGTCAAATAATGAAGCACCGGAAT
>JAUMGZ010080452.1:0-18190 GCA_032359645.1 Pododesmus macrochisma | reverse complement strand
AACACGTAACCTATTTTTGACCCCAGGGTCACGCCTTGAACAAACTTGGTTCTCCATGCCCTAAAGTTACTACATACGGAAACATTAAGCTATAGGCCTTCCAGATTATTAGAAGAAGATTTTTGAAATTTTCTAAAATTTTCCCCCCTAGTGGTGCCCCCTTGGGGCCCAACCTCTTCATTTTAACAAATCTGAATCCCCTTCCCCTAGGCAAACTTCCTACCAAGTTTGGATAAAAATGGTTCAGTGGTTCAAGAGAAGAAGTCGAAAATGTTAAAAGTTAACGACGGACGGGATTTGTATGGGAAAAGTCCACCTTGGACTAAAAAGAAAAATTATTGAATTACGCATAAGCTAGCATTGGCCGGTATAATAAGCCCAATTAACATCCCTAGAGAAGAGTCTTAAAGAGCGATTATGCAAATTTTGTGCAGACATAGAGACTGAAGGACACTTTTTTTTTGATAACATGTATGAAATAAAATGACATAAGGAAACCTTTATTCCAGTCAAATGAAATAGACATAGATCAGTATCCAAATATCAATATCAATACTATACTTTTTAAACTTTTAAACCCAAGTAATATAACTGAATGTAATCATTTATATAAATTTATCAGAACTGCATTAGAGTTACGTAATATGTCTTCGTAGAATATTATTATTGTACTCTTAAATTAATCATTTACTGCCATATTGTATCATCATTTATTATGTAGATCTATATTACCTTCGTTTTGTAATGATTTGTAATGGAGAACACTGATGTAACAGTGCTGGGTTAACTAGTAAAATAAGAGTTAAAAGAAGTCACGCAGGTTTACATTTGTTACTTATATCGGTTAATGACCATGTTTAATTGTTGATGCCGTCTATATTCATTTAAATCATTTTCAAATTACTTGGGCGTTCTATATTTGCAAGCCCCATGAATTTTTACCCCCAAAACGCGTAACTATTTTTGAACTAAGGCCAAAGGCTCAGATGACCTAAAAAGTTAACAACAATGATGGACAATCTTTTTGTGACAAAATTTTACCTTGCAATTTCTGTCCAGAAAGGCTAGAAAGTTCAAAAACAAAGATTTCTCCTTTTATGTGCTACTATGGTGAAAACGTGTTCAGCACATCCTCATTCCAAGATGTACTTGCCTGCCATATTTGATGATCCTGCATGCAATAGTGTTAATGATGTGCTTATAATTATTCAGTTGATGAGCTACCAATGTCGCAAATAGATCATTATAACCTAGTTCTGGTACATAAATACATGTATATGTACACAATGTTTAGTCATCACATGATGTGCTAGCCTTCTAGACTTGGTAAATGTGTATAAACATGTATTAGTGTCAATTAAAGAAATGCTTAAAAAGTTGAATACGAAACAATGTTTGTACATTGGTGAACTGGTCATAAATTAGGTCACAGTGACCAAGTTTTGGTATATAACGATGGCTTGAGAAATGGATGTAAACCTTAAATCTTGCCCAAAGTCAGTCAAGTAGCAAATGTAAGTCATAGTGACATACTTGGGCTCGAGGTCCTCAAAAAATCCAAATTCATGAAAATAAAATTGGTTTTCACAGATGTATAGTAGTAAGCCTGTATTTTAATATATGGATATTTTGAGCCAACATTTGGCAAATAAGCACACATAGGGCTTGAAACAGGCCAAAATTCATGAAAAGGGCATTTTTGGCAAATTTTAGCAGTTTTACAGATACAAAAGTTTTCATTTGACATTGAGCTCCATAAGGGATATACTCAATATTCCTATGATACACAGAGTTTATGAAATAATTAAACATATGTAAAACTTTTGCATATCCCTCTTGGAGCTTAATGTTGTTCAGGCAATGAAAACAGCTAAAATTAGCCAAAAGTCTTTTTTGCTAATTTTGGCCAGTTTGATGGGCTATTTGTAATCATTTGCCATCATTCCAGTCTTAAATATAACTTGTACATCTACAAAAATCAATTTAATGTTAAGTAATGCATTTTGATTTTTTGCATACATTTTCATAGGTCTGGAGCCCCAAGTTAAGATTGCTTTTGACTCCCTATTTTATGTAGGCATTAAGAGTTCCTGAAAAATGGCTCCAAAAACAAAATCTTATAATTGTTAATTGTTAATTTATTGGAAAATAAGGTTACAGTGAATATAGAAGACGAATACATTATGTTTTTTTTTTAAAGATTTATTTTTGGTTGAAAAAACCCCAAAGACATACATACATACATAACACATCCTATTGTGTTAAAAAGCACCATAATCAGTCACTATCAACTGGCCAGCTCTCTTCCTATACAAACAAATACTTTTCCGATAGCCTAAACTGCCTTCTGCATGTCATTCAAAATATACAAATGTGTAGGTCATTAGCAATGCTGTTAGTATGTTAAAATTGCAGACCAGTATTCATGACTTACACTTGACATACACAGACTGACATACAAATTAATGGTTGACTTGCCTTGACCATAAAGCATACATGAAATGCACACAACATACTGGTAGCATACTGACACACTAAAAACAGATTTTTCTTCAGACCAAAACACGTCTTATTATTAACATACATGATATTACCATACACTAACATTAAACACGTTTTGAAAAAATATCAGATGTATGTTCTCAAGAGTAACAATATTTAAAAAAAAAATCAAAAAAGAAGTTCAATTTTTACAACCTTCATACTAAAATCAACATACACAGCATTAAGGAATCTAGATCTAGATTCATGCCCAATTATGGAAAAAGTCCCTGAAACAAAACCAGGGCAAATTATATCAATGTTTACATTGAATTTTAACCAATTTTGATACTTTTAACAAACTTAAATAAATTTATTGATGTTCTCATTAATATGGCAAAAGTTGTTGATGATTAATTTGTCTAAATTAAGAAAAATATCAAAATACGAATTGGAAAATGAATCAGATCTATAGTTGACAATTAGCACAACTAAGGGATCAAAAAGATACATTAATTAACCGTACTGCCTTATTCTGACTGCTAGCCAATCAGCAATGTGATATTTCTACATTAATTGACCGTACTGGCTTATTCTGACTGCTAGCCAGTCAGCAACGTGATATTTCTACATTAATTGACCGTACTGGCTTATTCTGACTGCTAGCCAGTCAGCAACGTGATATTTCTGTAAGTAGTTTGACCATACCAGTTCTCATACCAAACACTAACAATAACTGTAAATTACAACCTGATATACATGTACATATATATACTTAATATAGAGAAAATAATTATAAGCTGCAAGTGTCCACCTGCTCAATTTGTTTACAAAAAGTATAAAAGCCTGAAAAATCTATGTGAAAAGATAATTATCAATTTAAAATTAAAGAATGTTAATAACACATGTATAAGCACATACAATAGCAACCAATGTCAAATGCAATATTCCGTATAATCTTTATTTTCTAAATTCTGTCACTTTGAAAGTATGCAGATATACTGTACATGTTGAAAAAATACAGAAAAATGAGTCAGCTATATTTTCATTCACTGAAAATTATTTAATAATGACAAAAAGTTTTACATGAAATATTCATAGATTATGAACATGTCAATTTGTGTACTGTTCTTTTTAAAGGAACTTTATATTTACTTTTTTAAGAATCTCATATAATTATGTAATTGATTAATGACTTAATATGCTGGAGTTGTTTCCCATAACCTACATTTTCTTTGTATCTAAGTGATGACATTTTAAAGATAAAAAGAATCTATCACGGCTGCTATTATATACTCATGATTAATATATATATCATACCATGAACTGTTTGTCACACAGAGTACATAAGACATGTAATAACAAAGTAATATCATACCATGAAATGTTTGTCATACAGAGTACGTAAGACATGTAATGACAGAGTAATAACATACCATGAAATGTTTGTCATACAGAGTACGTAAGACATGTAATGACAGAGTAATATCATACCATGAAATGTTTGTCATACAGAGTACATAAGACATGTAATGCCAAAGTAATATCATACCATGAAATGTTTGTCATAGTTTGTCATACAGAGTACGTAAGACATGTAATGCCAAAGTAATATCATACCATGAAATGTTTGTCATACAGAGTACATAAGACATGTAATGACAGAGTAATATCATACCAGAGTAAGACTAACTACTACTGTATGTACAACCAGGCACAATCAAGGTTGAGCAATGAACATGAACAACAATTGTATTATATATGTATACTAGGTTTTAGAAACAAATTTACATGTCATATTTTGATACATAACTGACAAGCTTAAATACATGTAGTATGGGACTAGTGCAACTGCAAAGTTATTATATATTCACTTGGATTTTGTTTTAATTTTTAAGGGTAAACCACCCATTTGTGCATGGCAAGACTGTTGATACTTTATATCAAATTACCTCCCAATCTTGGGGCTCTTTAAGTACATTCTTGGAACTGACAGATGGAATTCACACATTCATGACAATAGTATGGGTCCATTGTTCAAGACTACAAGTAATATAATTAAATTGCATATTCATTTTGGAATGTTATCTTAGTATACAACAAAATGAACAAATTATGCTAAGAACAACTTCTATTCAATGTATTATGCCATGCAAGTTAGAGGTATTTAAAGGTGATAGACAAATCTCATTAAACAAAACAGCAGTTATTACGAATGTTGTGTCGTGTTGCAACAAGTTAGTCATATTCTTGTACACTTTTGGTAGACATTCCTATCTCTTTTTCTGTATTGACTTCTGTGTAAATTACATTAGAACCAGTCTTCACAAGGGTCAAAATAATCAAATGTGTCCTCCTGTGTCACATTAGAATCAGTCTTTGCAAGGGTCAACGTTATCTAGGTTGTCTGAACCTGTCACACTATTAACAGTCTTCATGAGGGTCAAATAAATCAAAGTTGTGCTCTTATGTATCATTACAATCAGAGTCTAAGTTATCTGGGTTATCTAATCATGTAACATTAGTACCTGTCTTCAAAGGGTCAAAGTAATCAAAGTTGTCCTCCTACATGCATGTATGTCGCAAAACTACGTTTTCAGAAATCAAAGTTGTCCTACCATGTCACATAAGTAAGAGTCTTCATAGGGGTCAAAGAAATCAAAGTTGTCCTCCCCTGTCACACACTAGTAACAGTTTTCATAGGGGTCAAAGTAATCAAATTTGTCCTCCCCTGTCACACACTAGTACCAGTCTTCATAGGGGTCGAAGTAATGAAAGTGTTGTCCTCCCCTGTCACACACTAGTACCAGTCTTCATAGGGGTCGAAGTAATCAAAGTTGTCCTCCCATGGATCAGAAGGATATTCTTCATCGTCATCATCTACAGAATACTCATAGTCTGTGTCATCCTCCACATCATCGTATGGAAAATCTAGATCATAGACAGCCTGGCTCTTCCTTGAATGATAAATACAATGAGGACAGCTGATGTGACATCGCACATGTTCTGCTGGCATTCTAACTGTACAAACTCCACTCTGCATTAGTTTCTGTGGCATTGAAGCAAGATCAGTCCATTCCTTGGAGGAGAAGTTGTACTTGAAGGCCATGTCTACAGGAGCTTTAGAAGCGAAGTCTTTTCCACCAAAAACGTAGAAATTGTCCCCATCTGAAAATGATGAATACTCTGAACGGTCTGCATTTCCCGGGGGATGAGGAATTACCATCTCTTTGACAAGTTTCCATTTCCTCTCTGTGAAGGAATAGCTCCTTGCAGAATATTTCCCAAACCTACATGTAACCAAGTCATTTCCTTGCTGTACCAGCAATGGTTCCCAGTATGCACCTCTGGACTGATCAAACCTCTTTTGAAGCTCTGTTTCATAGATATAGAACTTCACAGTTTGTTTGCCTTTCTTTGCCTTGCTGCCATGCTTCCATCCAAGTACACATATACTTCTGCTTCCGTGCATACAGACTGCAATTTGTGTGCTGATGTTACGCTGAAAGAAGTTGCATTTAAGCACACTTTCCTCACCATCCTCCTTGACCTGAAGTAAGACTGTCTGCCACTGCTCAGTAGGAGGACTTTTACTGTTAACAATGTGGGCAGAGATGACAGCATACAGAGCGTTGTTACACCACAACATGCTATGGAATGAGACGCTAGAGATGTTCTCTGGCATTCTGATACGAAAACTTGTCCATGTTTTCTCTTGAATGTTGAATTTGTACACAATGAACAGGGAACTAACATTGGCATGGTTTGTGTTAAACACATACAAGAAGCCTGCCTCAGCGTTGTAAGTCAGTAGCGGCTTCTTCATTTGCTCTGGTAATGGAGGCAGCTCTATCCATCGCCCTTCCTGTATTATATACCCGTAAACATTACTGACAGATATGCAGTCATTAAATGGAAACAAATGAAATAGGTTATTGAAGTACAGTCCATGTCCACAGCCACCTGCTATGAGGATTACATCACGCATTCCAGCATCTTCTTTGATTAAGCCAGCCATGTATTTCATTTTCATGTTCAACACGTGTATCTTGCATTTTTCATGTCTGTTAACCAAATCTTCCTTCTCAATGGTTTCCTCCAAAAACTGTTTAGAAACACGGGTCAAATCTAGAGCACAAAAGAGTTCTTCAAAATTGATCTCTTTCTGTTCCAATGAATGTCTTGTCCAACGTATGATAAAATGGTAAAATGCTTCCAAAGATACATAGCACAATGTTTCATCATTCAACAGGGACAACACAGACTCGTGAGTCAAGGTTAAAATGTCATCCTTCTCCATAACCTCAGGTAGGTTACCACGTAGAAAATCAAATGCCCTTGTATAAAGTTCAAGGTCATAAAGACTGCACAGGAGACAAATTTGTACACAATTGTCAATGTTTACATTGACAGAGTAGAGATAGTCCTGGCAAGCTCTTTTGAGATCCATTATCTGGAAATAGTCTGCTACTTCCAGTAAGTCTTTCACATTGTCATATGTCACTTCCGCTGTTCCCATATACAGAAAGGAGATGGCTGCTCTGACTGCTGCTGGTTTACCAACATGTAACTTCACTGTACCTTTAAAACATAATGGTTATCCTGTTAAAATTTAAAGTATTAAGTTTGAAAAAACTCAATTTTACATTAAGGTCTGTGGATCTTAAAAATAGCTGACTATGACTAATGTCACTGAAAAAATCAAAGATAATATGTACACTTGTTCCCTGAACATCCCAAAAAAGGATGAAAAAAATGAACATAAGCTGTACCAAACTTGAAATTAAAGTAACTCCTCACTGAGGGCCCAACATGAAGGATAGAAAGTATGAAAGATACAATTTCCTGGAGATCAAATATGACTATGAATTTGTCCTTAGATTGATGATGAAAGTTAATTTTCAAAGGTTATCACTGGGAAACCTTTCCACCAAAAACCACACATCTTGTGCAATCATTAAAAAGTTGTCAAAGGTAAACCTCTCAGCCAATTAAATTTAAGCAATATTATTAAATAAGCATGAAAATATGGTATTAAAACTGCACCTGAAGACTGAAACTGTTTTATGTCTCAACACATTTTAAACCATATTGGCATGGTGCACGTGACTCCTTTTAACAATGCTAAAATGACTGAATTGGGGGAAAAAAAGCCATTTCAAAAAGTGTTTGAAACATGAAAAATGTATTCAGTAATTGAACATATATTTCATTCATTTTTTGTCTGGCCACAGGTTTGCACTCCTAAAAGCAAATTACCTCTGTGAGCAAAAACAAAACATTTCATTAAGGAATGTATTAAGAGTAAAATATATGAGGCCTAGGGGCACTTGTCAATTCAAGCATAATGTTTGGTTAAATGAGTGGGTCTAATAATTTATTCAAATACTTTTTTTGTTAATGAAATACATTGTATACATTTTTTTCAATCATCACTATAATGTCTTTATAAGTGATAGGAAATCTACATATGAGAGTTCAATGATAATATCAATCTTAAATATACTTTTAAAGATAATAGTGAACATATCATTTTGTAGACAAAGAAAATATAATTAGGCAAGAGGCCTTTTTACAATTGAATTGTAAAAAAAAAAGTCTCCTTTTTATTCTACAGTGGCACCCTCTGGGACCAGAGCTTCGCCATATGAACAGATCTGTATAAATCTGTATCATTCCTCTAAAGATGACTCCTGCTATAAGTTTAGTTTGAATTGAACCTGTGGTTCATGGGTTGTTGAGAATTGGAAAATTTGAAAAGTTAACATATCTGTTATATGTTGAACTTAATTGACCCAAGCAGCTGTAACCTATTTTTGTCCCGAGGATCACATCTTGAACAAATTTGTTATTTCATGCACAAAGGTTACTTTGTATATATGTTGCCAAGCATTAAACTTTCATCTACTTTATAAGTTTTGTCATTAAAATTTGTCAAATTATTCCAATGTTGGCCTCCTAAATGTCAAACCACATTATTTGAACAAATGTAAAACCCCTTCCTGTAGAGATGCTTTCTATCAAGTTTGGTTGAAATTGGTCTAGCGGAAGTGGTTTTGGAGGAAAATTAAAAAATGTGAAAACTTAACATATGTGCTACATGTATACCGATAGTGTGAAATTTTATCACCCAATAACACATAACATATTTTTAACCCCAGGGCTATGCCTTAAACAAATTTGGTTCTCCATGCCCCAAGGTTATTAAATATATAACCTTCTATTTAGTATACTGGTAAGTTTATTAAAATAAAAGATTTTTGGATTTTTGACAATTTTCCAATGTCGCCCCTCATGTCTCCTGGAAGCTGATTCTCATTATTTGAACAAATCTTAATCCCATTCCACTATGGATGCTTTCTACTGGGTTTGGTTGAAATAGGTCAAACAGATTTAGAGGGGAAAGGGAAAAAGTAAAAATTAATATTTTTGCTATAGTGTAGAACTTTGACCCCAAAACTTGTAATCTATTTTTGATGTCTTTAACACAATTTGGATCTCCAAGTTCAATACTACATATGCAAGCATTAATTTGTGCTATGATTAAGCTCTAGGTCTTCTTGTTTATTATTATTAATATTAAAGAGACTTGTTGTCAAATTATTCCCATTTTTACACCTTGAGCCCAAACCTTATCATTTGATAAATCTCAGTCCCCTGGAAAACAAGAAGTATTGCATGGTTCAGGAAAAAGGATGGACACATGCAAAAGCAATACTGCCAAAAGTTCGCAATCTTGAAAATACAACTTTATTGTAGTGTGAAGACTCCAAAGAGCTATATACATGTACTAACATTAGGCAATATGCCAATTGTTAAGATTTCTATTTTTCACAACTTACCTGAATATTTTTCTGCCAAGCCACTGTCATAGAGTGACTGGAAGTAAGGACAGGACACAAGGACATTCCAGTGGGCTTTAACTTCCTGTAATCAGAAGTAAATACATTTCTAGTTTCTAATAAGGTTAGCTTTAAATCAATCACACAAAGATATGCATTTTAATCATTCAAGTTTGATGTCACTTTCATGTCTTCCTAAGAATAGTAAGTTTAGTTTTCACTTTAATATTTGTATACAATCCTATGTACTGGTAGTACATTTTATTGTTAAAAATATTTTTCAGTTTATTAATAACTTAAAATCTGCAACATTAAATTTATGTACATGTATAAACAAATCTAACTAAGAAGACAATTCAATATATATCAATAATGCCATTTTAAGGTATACAAGTAAACAAGAGGCCCATGGGGCCTTAACGTCCATCTGGTTGAAATTTGCCCAGTAGTTTCAGAGAAGTCGTTTAAGGACATACTTTCAAATTTACCCTTTTGCCTTTGACCCCACCCAATTATCCCCTGGGGGGTCAGGGACTTTGTTTGTACAACCTTGAATCTCCTTCCCCTAAGGATGCTTCCTGCCAAATTTGGTTGAAATCTGCCCAATAGTCTCGGAGGAAATGTCGTTTGAAAGCATACTGTCAAATTACCCCTTTTGGCCCCTCCAACCTGTCCCCTAGGGGTCAGGTACATGTACTTCATTTGTACAATCTTGAATCCCCTTCTCCTAAGGATGCTTCCTGCCAAATTTGATTGAAATCTGCCCAATAGTCTCGGAGGAGATGTCGTTTGAAAGCATACTGTCAAATTACCCCTTTTGGTCCCGCCAACCTGTCCCCTAGAGGGTCAGGTACTTCATTTGTACAAATTTGAATCCCCTTCCCCTAAGGATGCTTCCTGCCCAAATTGGTTGAAATCTGCCCAGTAGTTTTAGAGGAGATGTTGTATAAAGCAAAAGTTAACGACGGACAGACGACGGACTGGACTTTTATGAGAAAAGTCCACCTTGGACCTTTGGTCCAGTTGGCCTAAAAATTAATCTTAAAAGTCATAAATATATACAGCGAAGTGACTTACTATTTCACCCACAATCAATGTGACATCACAGAAATCTGACTGTGACAACATTTGGTCATGTAAATGTTGCTGTAATTTCTGAGCATGAGCACTTTTATTGCCCATTTGACGGGCGAATGGCACATCCATCTTGAAAACCACCTCAATCAAGTCTTTTCATTTAAGAGTTAAGAGTGCTTTTTTCAAATTCCAAACAATCTGAAAAGGAATGTAAACAAGTCATGTAGATATAATCCTAGGGTCACACCTTGAACAAACTTAGTACTCTAGATCTATGTTCCAAGGTCACTGTATAAATAAACAGTTCACTTTAGTTCTCAAGTTTATTAGATGATTTTTGAAATTTTCCCTATTTTAGCCCCCTTTTGTGGTCCCCTGGTGGCTGATCCCCATCATTTGAACAATGTGAATCCCCTTCCCCTAAGGATGATTCCTACCAAGTTTGGTTAAAACTGGCTCAGTAGTTTTGAACAGAAGCTTTAACAGAAAAAATGTGATAAAATTTCATATTTATTTTGCTATAGTGTTAAACTTTGACCAAAAAACACTTAACCAATTATTGACCCAAGAATTACGCCTAGAACAAACTTGGATTTCAATGCCTTATGTTACTACACATATATATATATATATCTGTAAACATAAACCTCCAGGCCGTTTAGTATATTGGAAGATTTTTTTTTAAAAATTTTGTCATATGTTCACGATTTTGTCCCCCTATTGGGTCCACCTGGGTGCAGAGCCACAATATTTGAACAAATCCGAATTCCCTTCAAGTAGGAATGTTTCCCACCAAGATGTATCAAGGAAAAGTCATAAATGTTAAAAGTTTATGCTGATAAACCACAATGGGTGGCAATGGATGCCCATGAAAAACAGACAATGGATGGGATATCTATCAAAAACTTCTACTTTGGACTTTTGGTCCAGATGGACTAAAAAGGAAAAAAAATACCGGTAATCAGCACAAAAACAAAATGTCTTCCGATCAACAGCTGGAAAGATGTCATAACACTTACCTACATGTACAGTCCATAATTTATTCTTAAGTCAATGTCCGACCTTTCCTATGACAGTATCTATTTACACATTCTATTACCGGTACTTGATAATATATCAACTAATTCTAGTGGGTGTTTATCTCGTACATGTCCTATTTAAATTGCTATAATTGCATTTTTTGTATTGTAAAATATCCTTTTATCAATTCAACATATAAATATAATAGTGCTAAGTGGAACAATATATATATATTTATATAGTTCAGTTCATGTAATTTATTTAGTATTCAATGAACATCCTTTTATGAAAACACAATTCCTGGAGACATTATATCAATTCAGTTGTATGTGTTGTATACAAGTCATGTAATTCAGTCAAAATACCTTACATAATATCCAGAAATAACAAGAATTTAAATCTTCCCAGGCTGTGTGAAGAAGTTTTGTTTCTGAGCTAATTTCCATCAAAATAAATATGTAAAAAAAAAAGTCAAGTCAAGGTCAAATTATTAGATCAAAATTTTCTTTTCTCCATAATTCCTTACTATAGTGACCGTAAAATTTCATATTATTACTCAGGAGGAAAGCGCTATAAATATTGACCTAAAAATTGAAGTCTTAGAAGATATAAAACATACTTTTTTATCATATCATCTAACTGGACTTACCTACATTTTTTATATTAATATTGAGGGAAGTCAGGTGAAGGTTCTTTATATACCTAAAACTCTATATCAAAGCTTAAATTAAAAACATAACCTCTTACTGACTTGACATAAAAGCTAGATATTAATGATGAGGGAAGATCTTTGGGAGGCCTTTCATTTTACCTTTACATGAGGTCAAAGGTCAAGGTCATAGAAGATAAACACATACTGTTATCTATACATTTACATATTGTGGTTTGATATTGAATGAAGAGAGTAACTTTGACACTTATATAAACTCACAATGGACAGAACCTACTGTGGGGTAGGTCAGGTATACATTTGGTAGTCAAATAACCTTAGTGTGCACCTCTCAATAAAATGTTTAAATGGACATTTCAAAAGTGTTAGGGCATATTGACAAGTCAACACTGGGCCACCAAAGGGTATTTAATTTGTGAATATATTATGTAACTCATATTGGTTGTTAAACAAACCTACTAATAACTATATTAATCACATAAATTGCAGGCAAATCTTGTGATTTTATTCTTCAATAAGTCAATTTTAACAATGGTAATTCTTAAAAAGTTCTGTGCAAAGAATAGATGCGTCAAATACAAGTAGTTCTGAATGTAAATAAATGTGTAGAATATGCCCCAACAATGTGTTACATGTACCTGGCTATTAAAGTGTACAGTTATATTATGTATTTGGCGTTGCTTCCTACCTGTTTCAGGGTTGGTATCGCATTATTAACCCCACTGACCTAATGAACTCTCTTTGGTCAATATCAAACCACAATAACTTCATATTGATTATATAGTAAAGAGGAAAGATTCAGTATATTCATTTCTCTTACCTTAATAATGAAGTCAGAGGTTGAGGTCAAAGAGTTTGAAATGTACATTTTTTTTTAAAACTGCTTTAAAACATGGCTTGGCCTAGAAACTTCATATATATATATATATACTGAAGAAAGATCTGAAAGAGGCTTAGTTTGTGTTGATTAGGGCTTATTGTCCGATCAACAGCTAAGGTCATTTTCGGACGTGCCAGTTTTACTGGTTGAGGAAACCGGAGTACCTGGAGTAAACCACCGACCTACGGCAAGTATCTGAAAGAGGCACTTTGTTGACCTAAAATTATAGTAGTATTGACCTTGACCTTTGACTTCATTTGAAATCCAATTTAGTTCTTGCCATTATAATGAAACAATGGACCAATTCTTGAGATGATACGGATAAATGGTTTGTCCTGAAATGCCTGACTGAAAACCAATTTTTTTATTTATAGTAACAGTGACTCAATTTTCTGCAATAATCAGTTATAAACTTTAACATAATTTGCAAACCCATATAAGATCTTGTCACAAGGAGCCAACTGACCATGCTTGAGATAAATTGGATACAGGAATGGGTAAGTCTTTAAAAGCAAGGAAACCGATTTTGTATTTATAGGTTTAGTGACCTTGACCTTTGACCTAGTGACCTCATGCAATCCCATGTAAGGTATTGTCACAAGGGAAGTAATGGACCAAGCGTGAGGTTTGTTGGATAAATAGTTAGTCTTTAATAAATGCCTGGAAACAAAGTTACACTCTTGCATATATACTACATCCGGGCAGCAGTATGGATATTCTTCGGCAGCTTTGTCAGAAAGGTGATTAAGCTAAAAATTTCGTGAGAAAAAGCCAATACTCAGTAATTTTATATCATTATTAAACAAGCAAATATTTAAATTGATATCCATTGTTGTAGCTAGGAATGCAACAATAAATCATAGGACAATATGTCACCCAGTGTTAACAACGTTACTACAGCTTGTACTGTAGGATTAATCCTTTAGCTCGATCGGTAGAGCGTTGGACTCCTAACCTAGGGGTCCCAGGTTCGAACCTCGGCAGAGTCGGTTGTATTTTTCTGCCTCTGTTACAATATATTGTGGTACAAATGCTTGGTTGCATTCTCAACATAGGATTTTTGTTTTTTTAAAAAGAGAGAGAATTCCTGTGAAGAAGATATTTTATTACATATATAACTTATTTGAAAAGATTAGAATTTTCTCTAAAAGAGTAGATATTCAGTACTTCATAATTACTTATTTGAAAAAGTTTGCATATCGGTATTCTCCATCTTTATATCAATAAACATAGTTTTTTTTCTGAATCTTTGTTGGAAATTGTAACAAAATATGTATTGTGATGCCTATCTTATGGGGAGGTCAATTTTGCAGATGTATTGTATTGCAAGATTAATCAAGAGTATTGCCTACCCTGTTGTATAATTATATACATGTATACCACTTCTAAATTTAGCTTTTATGCAGTTTTAGCACTCAGTCAAATATTGACAGAGAATACTCAAACTGTAACTTACTACAAGGAATCAAATAGACAGCTGCCTTCTGATAAAATACATGTATACTCTGAAAGTCAAACATATACATGGATGTACAGACATGTCTATTTAATGTCTATTAAAGGTCTCCCACTTCCCCACTAAAGGGGCAGGCTAAAGATCACTGACAAGGGTCATACTTAGAACAAACTTGAACATATTAAATGTCTTTAGGATGTTTCATACCGGGTAAATACATTATAAAATCTCTGGTACATATATTTGTTGTATAAGATTATACAAGTCATATACATGAAAACAATAATTTTTAACTTACAAACTCACAATCATCAAACCTATATTGCCCCATTTTGAGCCTATGCAATGTGATGGCTCTGGCGCATGTTATAATATTGGACAAGGAAAGTTTTGAAATCATAAACCTGTACAAGTTACTTACATGTAGTACATACATTTTATTATAATTTAATAGTTTTTTTAGTCTTCAGATGACTCACTCATTAATCATCCCTACAAATAAGTGACTGTTCTCACATTTGCACTAATTTAATAACACAAGCATAAATACTACATATGAAGACAAATGGCTCTGGCACTTTGTTTGTTTGTTTATTTTATTGAGGTTTTTATGTCCATTTAACACATGCATAGTTCATATCAAGAAATCAAATATATATTCTCTTATATTTTATTTCTAAACTATGGATTTCATTATAAATTGAAATGGCAAAATAATTGGAAATTGAAATTCTTAAGCCAAGGAAGGTGTCTATTTATGTTTCTGCCAATAACAATCCAATTTCCGTTGCTGAATGAAGTGGTGTCTCAACCTTCCCCAAGTTGAATTTCAGACATGATTATATAGGAGGGAGTCGGAAGCTTTCTGTGCATAGTGAAGTATCAAATGTGATATAAAATGCTGGAGAGCTTTTAGGACAACTTGCTTATACTTAGGACAACTCGACCTCATTAAATAAGACAACTCACCCTCACTTAGGACAACTCAACCTTGCACAAAAGGGATGCAGTGCATGTATCTATAAGTATCACAGCAAGAGCTGTATTCTACCACTAGCGAGCAATGTAGAATCTATCTCAAAATGACTGGACCTACATGTAGGCTAGATTGCTGAAACAACATTACACCGTAATTGTTTTCTCATTACCTGTTACTTGTCAGGGACCAATCTAGGTTAATTTTGTTGCAGTTTAACGGCACTTTCACCTCGAGAAAAAGGTACAAAAATTCCCCTTTTTCCCCCTAAAATTCCCCTTTTTCTGCAAAATAAATATTTCAATATTTCATAAATGCGTTCTTTTCTTTTCCTTGTAAATACAAAATGATTATCGAGCAACAATTGAAAACCATTGATCATTCTTGTTTATTTCCTGGAGTTCATGAAGCATATGATAGCTATCATTGCTGTCAAGCGCAGAAGGGTTCTACTTGAAAAATATCTGAGATTAAGATGCAAAGGGAAGTCTTAATATAACTTGCATGTTTGCCAAAAAAGTAAAAGAACTGTCAGAATCTAAAACTGATGCAGTTCCTTCCGATAGCTTTATAAATACACCTGTTCAAGGCTGTTGAAAGGAGGCACTGAGCATAGTGAACACGCAAGTTGCAACTACAAGTAAAACAAGAGGCCCATTGGGCCTTAACGTCCATCTGGTTTAAATGGGCCTATATGTAAATTTTTGGCTTTTGACCGTAGGGTTATGCCTTGAAAAAAGTTGATTCTCCATGCCCTCAATTACTTGAATCCAAAGCATTAAGCCTTCTAGTTTATAAGAAGATTTTTGAAATTTTATCAAATTTTCCCCATTTGGGCCTCTAAGTGACCCTCTCTGGGTACTGAGCCCCATCATTTGAACAAATCTGAACCCCCTTCCCCTAAGGATGACATCTACCAAGTTTGGATGAAATTAGTCCAGTAGTGTTGGATAAGAAGTTGAAAATGTGAAAAAGTATCATATTTGCTATACATATATATATATATAGTTAAACTTTGACCTCAAAATTAAATGTGAAACATTTTTTACCCCAGGGTCACGCCTTGAACAAACTTGGTTCTCCATGCCCTCAAGTTACTATAAACCATAGCATTAGGCTGTAGGCCATCTAGTTTATTAGTAGAAGATGTTGGAAATTTTGTCAAATTATCCCATTTTTGGACCCCAAAATGGCGTCCCCTAGGGGCCCAGCCCCTTCATTTGAACAAATCTGAATCCCCTTCCCCTAGGGATACTGCATACCAAGTTTGGATAACATCAGTCCAGTAATGTTGGACAAGAAGTCAAAAATGTGAATAGTTAACATATTTGCTAGTGTTGAACTTTGACCCAAAAAAGCGTAATCTATTTAGACCCCAGGTTCAGGCCTTGAACAAACTTGGTTCTCCATTACCTAAAGTTGCTACATACCAATATTACTAACTATAACAGAACAGAATACAACTACATTGCACATATTTCAAAAACATATTCAAAATTTTGGAAATTCCGATTATAATCGATAATCATTCATGAAAGGTCTTCCGATAATCGATTATGATTTCTCTACCGATTCCTAACACTACTTGAGGTTTAACGACATTTGTATAGAAGAAGTTTCGTGGGGTGTTCCGATGGAAATCATATATGATACTAAATAAACAAAAAGTCAACTTCAGAATGGGACATAAATTTCAAAGAACTGGCTCAAAATCGGCGGGGGAAAAATAATGTTTCCAATCACAGCTATTTTTTCGGGTAGGATGTATAGAGGAAACAAACAATATCTTAACTTAGGTACAATGATAACAGCCGCTTCCAGTAGTAGTTACAAATTCGAAGTTTACGGAATCGACCGAGATGCGCAAGTGGCCGGTCTGCTTAAGTGCCATTTTTGTTTTGGTATACCAAACACCAAAGTGAACAGAAAAGAACCGATATGGAACCTGAGTCCTACTGTGTACCAAACAGTCTAAAAATTGCGGATCACTGAGAACCCGGCAGGGATTAATCTAGGTTTTAGGGGAAAGTGCTGTTTCGATAAAAAGGGGAATTTTTTCCCCTACTTGGGGGAAAATACATCAACTGACTGTCTTGTATCATTGGTATAGTGTATGTGAGTATATGATGTTTATGTGTACTATCTGTTATTTCTTATAATAAAAGAGTCAGTATAACAAGAGGCCCATGGGGCCTTAACATCCATCTGGAATTATTTAAGGTCTCCAGAGTTTTTTTTAACAACTTGATGAAGATTTTATTTCATGAGTTGACCCTGCCCCCTTATCTAAGACTGTCAGAGCTTTAATACTAAGTCTAGGTCTGTGCTTTTTCACCCTTTGCCTCCTTTCAACAGCTCTTGTTTTTAAAAAGCTATCACAAGGAACTGCATCAGTTTCTGATTCCGACAGTTCTTTTGCTTTTTTATTTTCAATCATTTGATTTATCTGAGACTTCCCTTCACAATTTAATCTCAGATATTTTTCAAGTAAACACCTTCTTTGTGCGATATGATCGTGACATGGTTTTACTTTCTGTTTGTTCCGGATGTGTAATGTTACGCATGCGTACATCAGGTCACTTCTGCGCTTGACAGCAATGATGGTACAGACAGTTGTTGCAATATGTGCACATGTTGTAATTGTGCGAAGCGCAAAACTTACGCCATTTCCATAAAAAAAGAACCTCAAAAACATGTTTCTAAGGCCAAACTAAGACCCCTAAATAAGTAAAAGTGTTGTTTTTCCTGCATAACAGGTGAGTGTCACAATTTAAATCTATAATGAACC
>JAUMGZ010080341.1:2497-17211 GCA_032359645.1 Pododesmus macrochisma | reverse complement strand
AGCCCTGTATGCTATGTACAGTAATACATACCTGCTTTAATATTGTCGCTCAATAATCAACTTATTTGAATGAAGCTTATTTTGTCATTATGAAAAATTATAGCTAAATGTTTCACAACTTTAAAGAGTAAGGTCAGAAATTAAATCTTTAAAAGAAACTCTTGATAAAAATACTAGTTGTATATTATATATTTAAATCGTACATTCCTGACAGATAGATAATGTATTTCTTACTTTGGGAAAAATGGTTGTCAACTGAGAAGGAAGAAAAAAGAAAAGCAGGTCATATCACCCTCATCACATTTATTTCAAGAATTAAAATGCATAATATGCGTATGTAGTAATGGTATAACAATGATTTTTAGAGTCAGTAGTTACTCTGCTGTATTTTAATTATATAATTTTTTTTAAATGTTTTGCGTGTTAAATACATAATTTGAAACACATAAAATGTGGAAACAAAATCTATCTCGTTCCCACGACTTATTTAGTCGTGGCCACGAGAAAGTTATGTTGTCTGTAGATAATGCATTTCTTATTGGGAAAATGTTTGTTAACCGAGAAGGAAGAAAGCAGAAAAGCACGTCATATATAGCCAATGGATAACGCGTCTGCCTACGGAGCAGAAGATTCCAGATTTTACCCCTGGCAAGCTTGGTCCCTTCAATTTGTACAAAGTTTGACGTACACTCACACATACTCACTAAACTCACGCACGAAGTATCACATTAATAATATTTCAAGATTTTAAATACACAATATTTGTATGTAGTTATGGTAAAAACAATGGTTTAAGAAACAGTAGTTGCTCTGCTGTTTTTTAATGATATAGAATTTTTTTTTTTAATATTTTGCATGTTTAATACGTAATTTGAAAAACATAACATGTGAATTTATAAGAATAAAATACAGCACAAAAACTGCCATTTCTACGAATTATTGTTTTGCCATTTTATACGTAAATTATTATTTTAATGTTTGTGTGTGCGTGTTGCATGTGTGTTCGTTAGAGTTTGTAAAAAGATAGCGAAAAAAATGTTTTAAAAAGACTGAGCTTACCAGGACTCGAACCTGGAATCTTCTGCTCCGTAGGCAGACGCGTTATCCATTGCGCCACAAGCCCTGTATGCTATGTACAGTAATACATACCTGCTTTAATATTGTCGCTCAATAATCAACTTATTTGAATGAAGCTCATTTTATCATTATGAAAAATGAAAGCTAAATGTTTCACAAATATAAAGAGTAAGGTCAGAAATTAAATCTTTAAAAGAAACTCTTGATAAAATTACTAGTTATATATTATATTTAAATCGTACATACCTGACAGATAGATAATGCATTTCTTATTTTATGGAAAATGTTTGTCAACTGAGAAGGAAGAAAAAAGAAAAGCAGGTCATATCACCCTTATCACATTTATTTCAAGAATTGAAATGCATAATATTTTTATGTAGTAATGGTATAACAATGATTTTAAGAGACAGTAGATTCTCTGCTGTATTTGAATTATATGATTTTTTTAAAAATGTTTTGCGTGTTAAATTCATAATTTGAATCACATCAAATGTGAATTTTTGGTAATTCGTTCCCACAGGCGTGGCCACGAGAAAGTTATGTAGTCTGTAGATAATGCATTTCTTATTTTGGGAACATGTTTGTTAACCGAGAAGGAAGAAAGCAGAAAAGCACGTTTTCTATATAACCCTCTCGGGAATGTCATAATAAATATTATTTGCTTTATATGATATCTAATAAACTAAATTAGATATCTGTTAAAGTTTCTAAGCACTTAGTTTCAAAAATAAATGTTAAGTTGGCAGGGCTTGTAGAGCAATTGATAACGCGACTGCCTACGGAGCAGAACATTCCAGGTTTTACCCCTGGCAAGCTCGGTCCCTTCAACTTGAACAAAGTTTGACGTACACTCACACATACACAAAATTAATATTTGTATTTGGTAAAAGCAATGATTTAAGAAACAGTAGTTGCTCTACTGCTTTTTAATGATATACAATTTTTTTTTAATGTTTTGCACGTTTAATACGTAATTTGAAACACATAACACGTGAATTTTTATAAGATTTAAATACAGCAGAGAAACTACTGTTTCTACAAATTATTGTTTTGCCATTTTATACGTATATTATTATTTGCAATTTTGAAATTAATGTATAATGTTTGTGTGAGCGTGTTGCATGTGTGTTCTAAACAAAAGAAAACCTTTGGAATTCTAAAGTAATTTACCCAGGGTTCAATTTTTGAAACTCTACAGTTGGGACAAATCATCTGTTTAGAACTGATTAGCTATTCGTGACAAGCACGTGATCAACATTCAGCAATTATATTATTAAAATATGGCACTAAAATTACTGTTTCAAAAAAATATTGTTTTGCCACTGATTTATACATACACAAATTATTATTTGATAACTTAATATCAATGTTTTATTTTAGTGCGTGCGTGCGTGCGTTAGAGTTTGTATCAAGATGGCGAAAAAAAATCCTTAAAAAAACGAGCTTGCCAGGGGTCGAACCTGGAATCTTCTGCTCCGTAGGCAGACGCGTTATCCATTGCGCCACAAGCCCTGATTTCGTATGTTTATTAGTACATACCTGTTGTAATGCAGTCGGCTCGGTCGATTCCGTTCCCCACATCATACCTCGACTGTATTAGGTAAAGTGATATGCACGTGCGCCTTACAATTCTCCGCCGGAAACAGACCCTCTCCCTACCTATATAGAAACTAGTGCAATATTTACATCGTCAGTAATATTTCAAAGCATTTCTGTGTATGCATCATATAAAAAATCTACGTAATTAAGACCATCCAGCTTTTTGTGAGCGCGCACATTTTGAAAGGGTAAACTGATTCCTAGTCATTGCAAAGCGTACCAGGGAAGGTAACCAGTCTATGGACATGGCTGCTTACTTGATACAGAGGAGGATTCGGCCGAGGTGCGACGAGTGGTTTTACTATTGTCGCTCCATAATCAATATTTGAATGAAGCTTATTTTGTATTATGAGAACATAGCCGTAGCTTGCACTGAGGCAACCGACGCAGCTGCCACGGTAAAAAATTGAGAACAAAATGTAAAAATATAGCTCGCTTCTGGGGGGCGCTGCCAAGTAGAACCCCTGCCTCGGTTATTTCAAAGCCCAAGCTACACCAATGGAGAAATTATAGCTAGTTGTTTCAAAACTTTATAGAGTCAAGTCAGAAATTGAGTCTTTAAAGAAACTCTTGATAAAATTACTAGTTTTATAATTAATATATTTAAATATACAATCCTGGTAGATTGATAATGTATTTCTATATTTGGAAAATATTCGTCAACTGAGAAAGATAAAAACAGAAAACAATGTCATATAACCCTCCCGGGAATGTCATATTTATTTTATATGATGTCTTATAAACTTAAAAAAGATATCATAGTTTTTAAGCACTTAGTTTCGAGAAGAAATGCAAAGTTGTCTTGTTTGTGATATAAGGGCTTGTGGCGCAATGGATAACGCGTCTGCCTACGGAGCAGAAGATTCAAGGTTCGACCCCTGGCAAGCTCGGTTCCTTTTTTTATACAAATTATAACAGACATACACACAAAATGCACGCACGCAATATCTATTTCAATTTCAAGAATTTAAACACAAATATATTTATTTAGTAAAGGCAAAACGATGAGTTTAGAAACAGTAGTTTTATCTGACGTTTTTTAATCAAATGTTTCGTGTGTGTTATACATGAAAAACTTACTAATTTTAAACACACAGAAAGTGAAGAAAAGAAAGTATCTCGTTCCCACGATTTTATAGAATGTGAAATTGTTATATCTCATTCTCATGACTGTGTGCGTGCGTGCGTGCGTTTATGTTTGTATCAAGATAGCGTAAAAAATCCTTAAAGAATTCGCTTGCCAGGGGTCGAACCTGGAATCTTCTGCTCCGTAGGCAGACGCGTTATCCATTGCGCCACAAGCCCTGATATCGTATGTACATAATACATACCAGTTTTTATATTTTCAATCAATAATCAACATTTTCTAATGAAGCAAATGTTTTATTATTGGAAACTATTGTTAGATATTTCACAACTTTACAGAATAAGGTCAGAAAATGAGTCTTTCAAATAAACTCTTTAAAAAATTACTAGTTGAATATTATATTTGAACAGTACATTCCTGAGAGATTGATGATGCATTTTTATATTGGGAAACTTTTTGTCAACTGAGAAAGAAAAATAACATAAAAGAAAATGTCATTTCACCCATTCTAGCATATCATGTTTATTTTATATATCTTATAAACAATTAGAGATATCTTATAAAGTTTTTAAGTACTTAGTTTCAAGAATAAATATTTTAAAAGTTGTCTTGCATCTGATATCAGGGCTTGTGGCGCAATGGATAACGCGTCTGCATAAGGAGCAGAGGATTCCAGGTAAGACCCCTGGCAAGCTCGATTCCTTTTATTTATACAAAGTTTAAAGCCCGCACACACACACACACACACACACACACACACACAACGCGCGCACGAAAATGTTGCATTAACTTCAAGAATTTAAGTATAAATATGTTTATGTAGTAATGGCAAAACAATCATTTTATGTAGTAATGGCAAACAATAATTTTATGTAGTAATGGCAAAACAGCAATTTTAGAACAGCAGTTTTGTCTGCTGTATTTTAATTATATAAATTGTTTGATTGTTTCGCGTTTGTTATACATGCAAAACTTTTTATCGTTTGATAGGGCTGTAGATTTTTGGAATTGCAACCGAGGACAAACAACTTTAGAAATTCCAAGTGTTTTAATTCTTATAGAATTCTATCTGCTCAAGTTTAATATATTGCAACTAGATTTAATAAAGATTATATTTACAAAGCCAACATTCAGTAGACTTTATGTACTAGGTTTACATTTGTTTGTACACCCTTTCATTGATGTAATTATACACAGAGGTTCTTAACATGATATGCTTTGTTTAATGCAACGAACATCTATCAAGACATTCATGAAACAGACCAGCCAATCGTAAGTAGAAATTGAAAAATGTTTTGCGGCATCGTCGTACACAAATTTGAAAATGAACAATGCAAGAAACATCTACATCAAGTTTGGTGAAAAATTTGCCAACGGCTCTGGACAAGAAGTCGAAAGGTCTTAGCCAAATCAGAAAACCATTACACTTGCTCAGTAGGGTGGATATGATTCTGTCGACAAAGGTCCGAGCGTTGTATCGTAATTTATTCATGCTATACGTGTATACGTTGGCATTGCTTAATTTTGATCTTAATGTCTTGTTTTGTCTTGAATCGCTCTTGGTTCATTTGACAACAACAACCCTTGAATCAGATAAAAAAAAAACACCAAATGACATCAGACAGAAGAAGAAGAAGAAAAAGAAGAAGAAGAAGAAGAAGAAAAAGAAGAAGAAGAAGAAGAAGAAGAAGAAGAAGAAGAAGAAGAAGCACAGCTGCAGCAGCAACAACAACAGCAAAACCAAATAGTCTCTAAGCAAACCGACAGTTTTAGACACTGCAATACATAACTTAACTAAACGACACCACAAAGGCTTCAAACCTCTACAGCCGTCTGCTCACCGTCGTCACCTAATCTATCATTTATTAGAAAGGGGCCCCATGTACAAAGCAAAATTACATGTTAGAGCTACATACATCCATCCAAATGAATGCTTTATGTGTTTGAATAATTGTTTCCGGAACCTCCCTCTTACACCTTTTGGTTTCTCGATATAATATTTGTTTATAAAATTCTGTCAACTTTTCATTTGTATGGAATTAGGACAGGGCCACGCACCCTTATATCGCATCATCGCACCATCGTGAAAAAGGCGATGGTGCGACGACGCTGACCAAAGTTATTCACAGATGTTTTTTTGAGTGGCCATTGATGACGTCTGATGGAGTTTTAGCCGTGATCAAATAGGCAAATCACAGGACGTGTTCTGAATCTTTTTCATTTATTTTCAAAGTGACTCTATTAGCACAAACTAACACTAAACTGTAAGTACCACTTATACCACGTTATTTGGTGCCACGAACGCCGGATTCTGTCGGTACCACGGTCACTTCTCTATTTCTTTAAATAGTACATGAACGTTTCACACCTGTCGGTCAACACATACTGCTGCTGTGGAGAGCAATGTCTTTACGCACGAAGTGTGCTCTATTGCCTAACGATCGATGCTTATTTATATACATATATTTAACCGATTAGCGACTGATAAGGTAGGTAAAGTCAATACATTCTGATACACTTCAAACTCGATGCCTAATTTACCTATTAAAGCGCCGTAGTAATTAAAATTGTAGTATTAGTAGTACGGTGGATCTCTTTGACGTTTTGATGGGATCTGTTCTATGTTGATATCCTGTCAAATTCTTCTTAATCAAATTAAATGCATGCATATTCAACATATGTTGTGCTCCCTTATCTGGCATGTCCGACAAACAATTTTTTCTGATCCATTTGTTGTCAATGGTTTGAGTGTTTTGTCCTATTGAGCGAGGTATCAAGTTCAGTATAATTATATACGGGTGAATAGCCACCGACAGGCAACCTGGCAAAACTTACAGGTATATTGGCATTCATATTATTTACCTGAACAGGTAGGCAGCATGTACACAAACCCGTCCGAGTCATATGGAAGTAATGTATACCTTTCGCAAGGAATGTTGCTATATGGATAGTTGGCCGTGTTTCCATGTGTACTATAAACGGGCAATTTGTTGACAAGTGTAGTATTTATAAATATATTTATAAACTCAAACATTACCGTTATGGAAGTAAACGTCAGTAAAATGTTACTTTGGAATCACTTTTAAAAACCAGTTCCGTGCTTTTAGTACAACAGTAATGGTTTTCGTTTATAGGAATGTTTGAACAGGTACCCGATGCTGAGTGGAAATGATATAACAAGACGCAATACAATTAATCGTACTGTAACAATTTGTGTGGCAATTAAAAAGTCCACGCGCTAATGAAACTAGACAGATTTACCGCCAAGCCAGTGTTCCAGTGGTCACGTAAAAACATCACGGACACTGCCGGAAATTAATAAGCCATCTAAATGGAAGCTAACCTCAATAAAATGGATCGTAATTACGCTTTTGCGACGTTGCCTAGTTACCTGAAATATTCTCGTAGAGAAATGACTAAACCCAGTAATAACAGCATTGCAACATCTGACACTGCTTACGCCAACATTCGCCAGAAGATCAGCTCTGCTAGTATATCAGTTCCTTATGAAAAAGGTTTAGAGACATTGCGAGCTCTCAACAATGCTAGCAATACAAAACTACCTGGCGCAAAGGTAGTGGAAATTGGTTCCATTTCCAAACTGCAGAAGCGAAAGTTAGATACGTTAACGAAGCCACGAATCATCGCGGAGAGAAAGAAGGAAAAGCATGTTGATGTGATGGAACAACGCACACCGCGAGCAAGATTAGGGTCAGAAGGGGGATCTTCAGTGAAAAGCAATGACTCTAAACAGTCTTCAAAACAAAGAGGGAGTCGGTTGAGACCCCCTTTACTTACTGAGACTAGCAATATATCGACGATATCTTCTAGGAGTACTTACAGACCCACGTCGTACGCCTCTAGTTGGGGCACGGAGTCCATGTGGAGTGATAAACTTGATGAGATTAAGGAACGTTACTCGGAGAATAGTGAATTTTTAACAACAATCAGACGACCATCGGAAACGTTCACATTGATGAACAAGATTGACAATGCCATCAGTGAAATGCCTGTCAAGGAGCGGAGAATCTCACCCCCGATTGATCCACATGTTTCTACGATACTGTCGGTGAAACCAAAACATTTTAATAAACCTTCAACCAAAGTGATGAGAGAAGGCTTTCTGCCACCAATTTCGGTTCATACAGACGAGGATCACATGAGTAGTACCGGAAGTTATTCTGATGACTTCAGTGTAACACAAAATTTTCCAGTTGTTATGAAACGTAATCAAGAAAACAAAAACCCACCAAAACGACGGAAAGTTGAATTTAATCTCCAACCCAAGCGACCTGTTCGTTTACCACCACTGCCTTCCACTGCCGACGTCCATTCGCCAAGAAAACCTAAATCCATTTTAAAGAAAATTGATGAACTTTCATTTGTGTCAACGCCAAGGTCTGCCTCGGAACGAGAAACGGAAGGACATTATTCAAATCAAAGATGGCAGGTACATTTACCAAAGTTGAGGTCTCCCGTGCCCTTTATTAACGGAAACAATATAAGTCGAAAACAACAGATCATATTTCAAAGACAGCAGTTACGATTCAATTGTAGCAAAGAGTTTGAAACTGTTGCAACGGATATTGGTTCAGACAAAACATTTGAGTGAGTTAGAAATGTTCTATAGAATACGCAAAACGTTCCTTGGCTAGGAGATATAATTCAGATGTTTCCGTTTTATATAAAGGTGAGGATATCGCTTTGATCTTTTAACGATATAATTATCTGTGTCAATTCTCGTCAAATGATAACTGTGCTTGCTTGATGTCGGATCGAGTTACAATATCTGGCGTTAATGAAGTCTTATGCACTTATTTATTCAGCCATATAACCGGTTTTAAGAAGAAATCGATGATAACAGGGTCGTTACACGACACGGAGTCATTGCTTTTAGCATAATCGTTGTTAATATGACAAATAACTCCTTGATAAATGTTGATTATTATAAGATGATTAACGGTACTGAAAATTGATGCATTTAATCACGATCAAGTGCGTTTTATTAATTAGTTGAATAACTAAACTCTCAATGGTTTGACGCAGTTATTGTTTGTTTGTCAATTCCTCTCGTTCTGTTGATCCTATCCATACTGTTTTTAGATTAAAAAATCATTGAAGCTTTTGAACGGAAACTCTCTTTTATAGAAATTCGGTAAATTATATACACACAATATTTATTTTATCCCTCACTTTTATCAGAAATTAGGTAAATAATTTGGAAATTTTAAACGAATATTAAACAAACAATGAGTGTTTCATCAGAATTGGAGTGAAATTAGGTTTAAACATTGATAAACCCTAAACTAAGATAAGTATTTATCTATTTTCAGACTTACATCTGAATACTTAAAACAAGCATATCAGATCTGGGTTAGCGTGTATACATTTCACTTATATTATCTGTCTAGTTGCTGTATAGACTTTTGTGTAACGGTTTAACTTCTCACTGTTCCCAATATATTTCATTATGGCACTAATTCGCGTTATACAATCAAATGATACCATTTTAAAGTTCCGTGGTCAATATTTTCACAATTCGAAGGTCATTAGGCCCTTCAATGTATTTAGCAAAGTAGACATATACGTGTCTATCAGAAGTTATGCTCTAAGCAATGTTAATGTTCATGTTTATGTATTTATCAAAATAATTTGCTCTAAATTTGCGTTCTGTGTACAATGTCCTGGATCAGGTTTTAAAGGGATAGCTCTGGTGCAATTTTATATTACCTTCCCTTGTCAAATTATCTTTTCCCTGTAAGAATCTATGTATTAGCAAAAATACATTCAAAATGTTAATTTTACTAATATTGAAATAAACTTTGTATTATGAATTCAAGTGTTATAATTTGTCCTTGTTATTATTTCCTTATTTAATTAGCGGTTTCCCCCGAAGAGTGTGAAAAGTTGTGCCATGTTTGTGTCTTAAGGGAGTTGATTACAAATCTAAATATTTTTGTAAAGGTTTACAATATTGTATTTTAATCAGCAGTTTTGGAGATTAAATTTGGAAGAGTTTGCGGTTCGGTTTATGAATAGCATAACCTTGACTGTAAGTCATGTGTGTGTCATCCGTATGATTTATAAACAATATACGGAATGAAGCGACAAATTATAGTCATGTCGTTAACAATTTTTGCCTTTTCTGCATATAACCTTGAAAGTGGTAATCCGTGCCTATGACTCGTCTATTGTATGTAGCTAAAGCAATTTGACAATAATTCACGCTTAAAACTACATATATCATTATACGCTTTGATTTAATTAAACATCCATTAACTTATACTCTTGGTGTGTGAAATGTGTGAATATCTTTGTCCTGGTCATTTCACCACCAGCACTGGTGCTCAGATGTAGAGAGTTAGCTTCGTGTTCTGGTAGTCGGGGGCTCGGAACTCTAAGACACAGGTTTAAGACGTTAACATTAGGTAATCTTCTCGCTCCCTGTGGCGCCCATCATTCCTAGGTAGGAGAAGGACTGGTTCGCTCGGTATCAGGATAATGTGATCGAGTGATAAATCATGTCAATGTGTCTGCGGCGTGATATTTCAGTGAGGCAGCACTATAAATTCGCCATAAACCTGCGCACTGTAACAAGCAGGTAACGTCTCGATAGGACATAAACATGAGTTAAAGGAACGTTAAACCACAATAAAACAAACAAACAAGTCATTTCACCCATTGTCCAATGTTTACACTGGTCGTTAACCAATTTATCCAATTTTGCACATCTCACGAGAACATTGAACGCCATTTATTTCACATGAATACATCGGCAATCATCTCAAACTATGGTGTTGTTGATGTAATGTAATGCACCGTGTATTGTACCATGCTTGTAATTGTGTATACTGATAGTTGCTTATTTCTTTAAAAAAAAAAACTTCTTCAGATCGATAGGATATTTCGCATTTACTCTATAACTTTCCCGTTCGTGTACTGCTTGCTTAAAGACATATCTCATGGTTATAAACCCACTCTTTACGATGCCGACCAATCGTCAATATTCTTTCTTTTACATGTAAATGTCTTTTATAACTATAGACGTTAAACACACAACAATAAATTCAAACTTAAATATAGTATTTATCTCAAAGTTTGATTTTCTCATTGTAATATTGTCGATAATATCCCTTGTTACGTTACGACACGAAGGTGTCTCTCTGTACATAATTACAGATACATAACAAGTATTGAATATCTCATTGTAAGTTGAGACTCATAAATAAGGACACGGACAATGGATCATCTCGAAGCAGTGAGTTTGCTGCACTGTTCTATGTAGAAATGGTTCTGAAAATGTTTCCTAATGTCAAGTTATTCGTAAATGAATATGTTGTAATAACTAGGAAAAGAGAAAATTAAAATAACTAAAGACCGACCAAACATTTGAAACGAAAACGTTATTTAACAGTTCTGCATTTTGACACATATTATAATAATATACTTGGACTTGTGTTATATTAAAATAAGTGTTAACACATATGGAATCCGATTATACAAAACAGGATTATGTTTATGACTTAAAACTGTGACAAAGTTATTTAATAACAACTCAACATGCAGGAATTAATAGGTCTGGCGGGATATGCAACACGGTAACCTAAATTGTTATATCAAAAAGATCTTAGCAATAATCCCCTAATTATGAATGTAAACCGCACGTTAAAACCGCAGATCTAAACCTAAGCATGACGTATTATTTATATATTGTCAATACTCATTCTAAACTTTTCAGACAGAACATTTTTTTGTGATATTATAAGGTTACTGTGCTTTTAGTAGTTTGCATGTACTACAGTACATGGATTAAGAAGACACGTGATCAATCCTTGCCGTCCATATACATACAATTACTAATTATTGTTAAGAATTCTACGTTTAAAAGATAACACGATGATTGGTAGACTAGGTGTCAGTACAAGTTGATCGAGTGGGGTATCATGATAACCTGTCTGTTTTCTTACACTTCAATGAGACGGAACTGTAAAAGTCGATCTGAGTACGCAATTTTACACGTATGAAATGTATTGAATGCACTCGAGCGTTAAAAACCTCGTTTAAACAAACACAAACAAAACAGCTAAATTAGCCTTTTTTGTCTGTAATTATGAGCATGTTTTATAAGACACGTCATGTACTATATATATCAAACTTACCCGGTCCTAAGTTCTTTTAAAACACTATGTTAACATTACTAGCACGAGTTGTGCCTTATTTCGTGGAAAGGTATTAGCTTTTTTACATTTTCTGGGGGTATTCTATAAATCTTTTATCAATTCACTACGTGAGTATTTGAACTAATACTGTTATTTATCGCTAATATACACTGCTTGCGATTGAGCGGACATGTATACCGAGTGCTTATGATACAGATCAGAAGTCAATCGTTTTATTCCAAAATGTTGGTTTATAACCGCTGTAAAACGAGTGTTTTGATCTTACATAATCTGCTACTTTTATAATTGTCGGTCCGTCTAATTCCACAAATATTTCATTCAGTGAGCCTTGCTCTGTTTGGGTTTTTAAAATGAAGGCATTTGTTGTGAACAAAAGCGACAACACAAAACTTGGTGGATTACGCAGACAATGCAACGAATTAGTGACCAAAAGAAGGAATCAGGCATGTGTGCCTTGATCGATTTAAAGCAAGTCTATTTTGACGCGTGTTGCATAATAAAGAAACGAAGTTAATTAATTATAAAGCTTTAAAAAGATTTACCTAATCTTCCACATCACGCAATGTTTTATGGCAGATTTGGAGAAGTGTATTAATTAATCATTAACTGTGTATTTGGCAACCAAAGAGAAAGGTGCATGTTAACCTTCGGGCTGCAAATGTCCGTACATTCGATTGACTTGTGTTGAAGAATTGAAAATATTTACACATTAGGGAGACTTATTTTTATTAATAAGTCATGTTATGTTTAAATCTATGGGTAATTATTTCTACCTCATTGCCACAATCTAAATGAAATGAAAAATACCTGTGTGCAGAATTGTTCACATATGTGTGGGGGTACAGACCATTAAAGTTAAAATTCAGTTCATAAAATTTTCCGGTTCAGTTTTAATGTTGTCGTCTAACTACCTGGTATCCTTCTCTTCAGTACGTTCATATTCAGGACAATGGGACTCCTCGGTTTGCACGTACACATAAATCTGAAACGGTTGATAAAATGTTAAAAGAGAAATAAATCAACGAAGACAACCGTATTGAACACATTACAACCATTATCTATCTGCTTGTAATTTATAACGTAAGGATATTGTTCACAACAGCTTTGTCTTATACGTTTCAGTCGAGAGCAACACATACTTACAATGCATTATACCAAAAGTAGTAACTAGATTAAAGTGGAAGTTAACTATCCTCCAAGCTCCTCTACAGTACCCCACGTACGGTACTCTTTATGTACTAAGTAGTCGTTGTTAAAGTTATAAATTAGGATATATAAATAGTTTCAAGATTTCAAGATTTTATTAATAACGCTCAGATACATGAAAATGCGCATGAGGACATATATAAATTCAAGAATCAAAACAAATCACACGCAAGATGGTCATACATAATATAAACAGTACAACTTTAGAAAAACATTTCGAAGCAGAGGTCAATAAAATTTTGAAAATAGTATCAATATTAATGCGAGCAATGCCTTGATCATATAATAACTTTTAAGTGCACGTGTACACTTAATTAGTAAATTACAGAAGAAACTTAAGGCTAAATTTATATAGATTTATTGGACTATAGAACATTTATGATTTAAACACGCAGTGATATTCAAGCATATATGTGTTTTTGCACAATCGACAGTCTACCCGTGCTTCACTTTTTCGATACTCAGATCTACAAATTTCTTTAAGAATAAACTATGTGCATTGCTTCGCATGTTTTATTGGGGTTTAACCTCCCTTCAACTCATATCTAGGTCATATCGAGATGGTGTCTGCGTGTGACAGTGCGTACTGATGGCGACTTTATAATGCTGTCTCACTGAAATATCACGCCGCATGATGCATATGTTCTTCACTCGATCACATTATCATGAAACCGAGCCAACCAGTCCTTTTCCAAACCCAGAAATGTCAATTGCTTTGCAGGAAGTGAGAATATTGTCTTATATCAACGTCTTGGGTTTGGCGCGTCTGGGATTCGAACCCGTGCCTACCGGAACACGAAGCTCACGCTCTATACCAATGAGCCACCGCGCCGCGTTTATTGCTTCGTGTATTTAATTTTTATACTGTAATGGTTTGCAATAATAGCTTATTTAACACGTAGATTCAAACAGCGAGGAGAACCGTGTTATATAATGTCTGTCATAAAGTACATTACATACCGCACATCAGACGGTTGTTTCTACAGTTAATATACAGGGAGACGATTTGATGGATGTTTGTCGCAGGGTGAAAGAGGAACCATTGACGCTATGTTATACTGTTGTGGTGATAATAATTCTCATCGAAACGACAATTCAGAACATTACGATGGCTAAAAGTACAAATCTGTCATTTCTGCAAACGTATGTACTTTTATATCAAGTTCAACTTCTCAATAATTTCACAAATTCAATAATTTTACGTGCGTACTCAGTTTTATAATCCCTTTCAAGTATAAAATGGTTAAAAATGTTTCTTTCCGTTTGGTTTGAAGGAAACTCATACTTCGCCGTGCGGGTTATTGCTATTTATTGTGAGACCGTAGTTGGCTGTGTGTAATTGAATCACAGTTTGGAAATCGAAATTGACGTTGGTTAAGTGGTAAATTATACCAATGTGTCTGTTGGGTAGTATATCAATTAGCACATGCACCATCCTTACATACAACTTAAAGACGTGAATCCCTCATAAAACAACACACTTCCCTTACTGGTATGTACGAGAGAGAGAGAGAGAGAGAGAGAGAGAGAGAGAGAGAGAGAGAGAGCGAGAGAGAGAGAGGGGG
>JAUMGZ010080230.1:0-18196 GCA_032359645.1 Pododesmus macrochisma | reverse complement strand
TAACTTTTTCATGGGACCTTTATCGCACGAATTACTTGGGCTTCGTTTCTACCATGAACATAAGCTCCGACTTGCATAACTTTCCAGTTTTGTGAAGTGCCCATAGCGTCTACCGTTGAAATCTCTATACCCATGACCCGAACAAGCTATTAACATTCGATTTGCAATCATCATTGTGTGTGTGCAGAACTCTTGCAGTG
Organism: Pododesmus macrochisma; assembly: GCA_032359645.1. Taxonomy (NCBI): domain Eukaryota; kingdom Metazoa; phylum Mollusca; class Bivalvia; order Pectinida; family Anomiidae; genus Pododesmus; species Pododesmus macrochisma. The sequence continues at coordinate 17,996 of JAUMGZ010080230.1, read as the reverse complement.
TAAACACCGCAATTTTGGGGAATATGAAATCCACCATGGCTGACGTACATGCTAAGAAAGGAAGAATTATTTTTATGTAGTGGTTTAACTTGAGTTTCCTTGAGTTTTGACATTTATTCACATAATTATTGTTTAAATTGTTGACTGAAGACAAAATATCTTTGAAAATCATTAACTGTTGAGCGTTAAATCCCTTTCTGGGTCCGTCGTCCATATTTTATTCTTCTAGGTAATATTATACTATTCAGTAAGATCTACATACATTTTCTCCTTTTAATTGCGAAATCAAATACAAACCTTATGGCAATTTACAACGAACATTTCAGTACCAAGATTGATGCCACCGAACAAAAGAGAATTGATTAGAATGTATTACGACATCGTGCCATTATCCAAGTATTTTATTGGAATCACTCGTGCTCGTGGTGTATCCATAAAAGGAAAATGATGGCTTGGAATAAATAGACACTCGATTCACGTGACGCAAGTGCAAGGTTTAATTCTTGTTTACTTCTCACGGGCGTCAGAAATGTAAAATTATAGGTTTATCTGAAAATAAGCCGACAATACATGACACGATTCCTTATTCAAAGAAAATATGTATAATGAACAGAAATAAAATTGTTGCGTCGAAATGTACCGAAGATTTCAATAAAATATGTGTATTAATAATGAAACAAAGAAAACAAGGTGACCGAAATCTGAGGTGGACTTTGTTTTATGCGCAAAAATTAGTCTATCATATAAACTAAATCAAGCGTATTTACAAATTTCGGCATGACAATTAGGTTGACCAAAGTATGTTGTCTCTTGCTCTTTTTAAGATTTTGATCAACGAACTTTTTTTATTAAGGTTTCGAGCAGGGTAAGTTCCCATCTTTAGTTTTAGGTTTCGATAAAGGCATTTTCCCTCTTTGTTTTAGGTTTTGATTAAAAGTTTTGATTTGCCTATATAATTGCTTATTTGATAATTTCTTATCTTATTTGAGCGCAGTTAACAGATCAAATATTGAAATATGCACTGTATTTTTTCTAGGTGATCCGGCACATCACGGATGGAAGTCTTCTTGACTGTCCAAGCATGTGTCCAGATGAAATGTACAAAATCATGCTTTTCTGCTGGAAGCGACAACCTCAAGATAGATACTCAATGGAGGACATACGTAAAAAACTGGACATGTTGTTAAAATGCCAGCCGACATATCTAGACTTAATAGGGTAGTCCAATTCAAGTTGATATTATTCATTTTCACTTATCAAATAAGTGCATGTACATTTTACTAACAGTGGAGTTTGAATGATTCTGGAGATTGTTTTTAAGAATTATATATATATACCAAGCGTGATAAAGATGGAATCATTCGGGTCATTTAAACCTCAATGGCATGTAGCCGCGGGTGGATAACACTAAAAAGAATGCTTCTAAGATATTTTACTTCGTGCATTTTAATAGTATGTTCAAAGTCACACACTTGAAACATTTAACACTCAAGAAAGCATCTTAGTGAACATTTCTGTTCTTTGTGTTTCAGACCGGATGCTACAGCTTTTTAACATTCGTTTAATTTTTAATAAATAAAAATGGATGCACGTACGGTATTACCTATACCTCAGTACGTCTACTTAATGGACATGCTGTGATTTTGAATATAAACAAGCATTTTAAATAACGTATCTATTTGAATGGAATAAGCAGACGTAAAGACAACCGTTTTGGATTACATTATTCACAAGGAATCATACACAATATTTCAGATAGGTTAACATCTTGTGTATGTGTAACAAGAGGTATTTCAGATGATGCTTCGTGAAAAAAATGGAATACTAACCACATTCATATATGGGCATCAATACTTAAGTTTTGTATTTTGATATCGATAATATATTGAACATGTTAAAAATGAAAATGGCATCAAATGTATATTTTTTCACTTGTCAATACAGGAAGTATCATTACTTTTGTATATACGTGGGTGATATCATTTTATATCTAACATTGTCATGAATTCATTCCTGTAAATTCATTAAATATTTTGTACATAATTTTGGTAATGTGTAAGCATAAATAACCAAGTTGTAACCATTCCATTAGATCTGTTTCTTACAGTGTACATATATCTATAAGCTAGCGTCACGTGACACACACACACACACACACACACACACACACCTGTAGAAACAAGCTAAAAGATAATATTACATTACACACCCATATATAGGTATATCGTTTTTCTGTGCATGAAAATAAACTTGAACATGTATCAGTTTGATATTCTCTGTAACAGAGAAATGAAGGACAACGTGCCGAAAATATCAATGTATGCTAGTACAAATGGTGGTAATGTAGGTTTTTATTCTGAACGTTGACATCTCTTGGTGTGTAAGACTTCGCATTGACTTTTGACTGTAAATTTTCTTTTGATGTGAAAGTCTTCGACTGCGAATCGCTCTGCGTGAAGTCTTCATATATTTTGAACGTTCACTGTACAATTATTGTAATGAAAATCTTCATTTTGAACATTTACTGTACACTTATTCTAATAAAAATCTTCATTTTGAACGTTTACGGTGCAATTATTGTTACAAAAATCTTCATTTTGAATGTTTACGGTACAATTATTGTTATAAAAATCTTTATTTGAACGATCACTGTTCACTTATAATAATTAGATTCCTCCTTTTGAACGACCACTGTACACTGATTATAATTAAATTCTTCATTTTGAACGCTCACTGTACAGTTATTGGAATGAAAGACTTCATATGGAACGATGATTGTTAAATTGTTGTATTTAAAGTCTCTATATTGAACACTGATTGCATTATTATTGCAAAGAAATTCTTTGTATGGAATGAACACTGTCTGTGGAATTGTGTTGTAGGTGTTCATATTGTTCACTTTTTTTGTTGGAACGCCTCCTCATGTTGAAAGATTACGGAACAGTATTTGAAAGTAAAAACAAGTCTGAATTTTAGTCTTAAAGTACATGTAGTCATATTGAACCTCAGTGCTGGCATATTAAATGTTAATGATTACATATTTTGCATGAATTCGATTATCATTATCATAAAAACCATTTTAAAATAGCAATTTCTGTGGTATTTATAGAATAGGTACTTGATAAAGTTTATTATCTATTCTATGTTTCTTGCCAATCATTGTAAATAGATTCGAATGAAGCGTAGGTTCTCTTAATCCCGCAATTAAATCACATTGAGAAAGGATTTAAGTCGGATAAGGTACATTCATATCTAATTGACACAGATTCATTTAGACCTGTTAAGTGAAGTTTTGCTCCTCTTTTCTATTTTATCATATTGGAAAACCATTTTATAGTTTCAATATTTGAGCGTTCATTTTAAAGTTTGTTCACAAATTCACTATTGGTTTCTATTCGTTTGTAAATGTTATGTGTTCTGTTGATCCAATTTCTTCTAGTTCTATTCGTTTACCAATTGTTTCTTGTCATGCTGAGACTATGAACTTCAATTTACAACATGACGATTCTATTTATAAATCTTTATTGTTTGTAAAATTGTTTTTGTATATCAATAAGAGCCAACAACTTACTTTATATGATGTTATTATTTTTGTAATGTGTATTAATGTTAATATTTAGCAAGAACTAAATAGGGAAAGTGTTTGATTTCTCATTTAACGCTGTTCTGTGAATAACTAGCTTTATTTCCCCAATTATCAAATTCCTTATAATAATGCTAAGTGTAAAAATATGTGCACTATCGTGCATATATTTCTGTTCGATATTTTGTTACAAAAACCTGTTGTTTCCGTTATAAAGGTTTTTTTATTATCTTTTTCATTAATCTTCTATATTACTACATGTAATTTTAACACAACGATGGTTCTTGGTACTCTGAGGACATTGTGAGTTATACATGTATATACTGTGGTAAGATACTCTTAGTTGCAATACTCAAGCTTATTTAGTTTAGCCTTAAGTTATCTACCTTTTAACTAAATTTAATTGTAGATATTATGTGTAATCAAGTTTAACGAGGGAGTTATTCTGCTACACGGTTGATATTTAAAAAAAAAGAAGAAAAAAAAAAAAGATTAAATGACGTCACAGGTAACTTTAGTATTTTGCAAATTTGAGACATGTATACAATTAATCATTAGGTATTTAAATCTTAGGTTTGGCAGTGAGGTTATGAAATATTGCTTTGTTTCGTTGTCGTAAGAGCGAAAACGGCACTGCACGACGAAATGCGTGGTGACATAACGAAAGCACGACAAAATGTTTGGCACAAATACAACAATATGGAAACACGACAAGACAAATCGACAGCATAAGACAACGAGCATGTTGTCGCGTTGTTGCCGTGTTTTATCATACATGAAATGTGACTTCATTTTTTGTGTTGTATCATTTATACACAACAGCACAACAAAGTTGGCCGGAATTCAGCCACTATATGATGCAGTATAGCATACACTGTATACTACTTAAATTAGTTGTTGATTTTAATTCCAAAATTGTTGAATAACATATGAAATCTTGTATATGATATATGGAGGGATTGTTGTTATTGCTGATGTTGTTTGACATGCCGAGGTCAGCTGGTCTGACTATATATAAATGTACTATCAAGTTATCTTTTAATCATATTTATATGAATACATTCTTTCAATTTCATTGCTTTCTACATGAACATACCCTTGAAATATCAAAAGTATATTGTCAGTATATAGTTAACAAGAGAGAGAGAGAGAGAGAGAGAGGGAGGGAGAGACGGGAAGAAAATTTAAAAACAAATAAGCGCGAGAGAGTCAACAATTTTACATTGTATATTATTTTGTATTATGAACGCTATGTATATAGTACATACATGTATAATGTTTACATGTATATCTTAAAGTGTAGTGTCTAAAACTCTTGTATATTTTTATCAAATTTTATTACATTTCCATACCTACCAATGTTACCAACTATCTACACAACAAAATAATTTAGTATTATTGTACAGAGGTAAAACATTATTATATGTTACAGTGGGATGTCCATGATTTTCTGTTTGACAATCTGTAATTTTATAGATAAACACAGTTCTATGTGTGATTGATTTTGTTGATAAAAAGGTGGTCAATCATTAAAGGGAACCTGTTTTTCAAATTTAACATATATATAATACAAGTTACTGAATCACTCAACAATATCTTGTTGGGCATGTCAATATTTACTTGTTTAGGAAAAAACCGCTCTTCGTATTGTTGGGCATGTCAATATTTACTTGTTTAGGAAAAAACCGCTCTTCGTCGCAGTTAGTTTGTTTCAGAGGCACTTTGTGATTTGAATGATGTGGCCATGTTTATGACGATTGGCTAAACGTGCTAGCCAATAGCTGAATCGGGCCTCGCCAAAAAGTCTAGAGTTGAGTCCACGAAGCTTTATTGCACGGTGGCAAGTGAATAGACTTCTATGTTAATTATATTGTTATACATGATGGTTGATGTGTTACGTTCTTGTTATTGCCTGTAAAATATGACTGTAAATTCTATGAATAAAAATGATTTTAAAGATGTCATCTCAACTGTATTAAAGATATCATTTGAATGATGAATAGAGTTTTGTTTATTTATTGGGTATATAGTGTTTGCTTTGTCTGTCCGTGCGCTCATGCGTGCGTGAGTCCGTACTTGTCCAGAGATACTTGTGGGGTGCAATGGATGTTTTATGGGTTGCACTACTTGAGGTTTATTCCGTCATTTCCTTTAGGAAACGAAATTGTGTTTTAAAGTGATTTTTTACCCAAAATGCATCAAAATGTTGCAGTACGCATGTGCTTTTTTAGCGACGGAATTTTAGCGGAAACAGATAGGGGAGAAACACTTGTGCGCTGCAGCTCATAAATGATCAAACAAAAAGAAATCACCCCACAAGTAGGGTTAAGTGAGAGCGCCCGTCCGTCAGTGCCCGTTTCCGTCTAAACAGTTTCCGGAGCAGATCTCCCACGTTTCCCACGTTTTATTCACATATCATAATGAATTATATGGGTACAGTGTACTTGTGTGGAAGGCGGTGTATTGCGTACAATAAGTAGGTCATTGCGACCTCTACCATGACCTTTGACCTACATTATGGAATAGTGGTTTCCGGAGCATATCCTCCATGTTTTTGTCACTTACTTATCGTAATGAAACATAGTATATGGGTAGTTATGCAAACGGTGGTGTGTCGTGTATCATGAGTATGTCACTGTGACCTCTACCTTGATCTCTGACCTACATTATTGAATATTGGTTTCCGGAGCATATCCTCCATGTTTGTTCACATATCGTAATGAAACTTAGTATATGGGTACTTGTGCGGAAGGCGGTGTGTGGCGTACCATTTGTACGTCACTGTGACCTCTACCTTAACTTTGGACCTACATAATTGAATATTTGTTTCCGGAGCATAACTCCCATTTTATTCACATATCGTTATGAAACGTTTTATATGGGTAATTCTGCAGAAGACGGTGTGTCGCCTACCATAAGAAGATTACTATAATCTCTACCTTGAATTTTGACCTACATTTAATGTATGTTTGTTTCCGGAGCATATCTTACATGCATTTTCTTATACTGTTTTGAAATTTAGTATATGGGTATTTGCGTGGAAGTTGATGTGTCACATACCGTAAGTAGGTCACTGCAACCTCTGCCTTGGCCTTTGACCTAAATTTGTTTGTATATTGGTTTCCAGATCATATCTCCTACTGTGTTTCAACTACAGTAATGACACTTGATCAAGTTGGTATGTGAGTACACATGTGGAAGGAGGTGTGTTTCTAACCATAAATAGGCCAGTGTGACCACTTCCTTGACCGATTGCCTTAGATGATATGAATTTTATTTATTTCTGTAGTATATCTGTATGCGCAGGATGCGTTCAAAGTGGTGTGCATTAAGCGGGGGTATTCACGAAGACCCCCTGCGAGTTCTTCTAGTTCTTATTTGTTTTTTTCGAGTGACCTTTAACCTTGTTAAGGATTTGTGAAGGAGAGCTATTATGGTCATGCTATTGACCATCATCCGTCAGTCATGTCAAATGTTCTTGCATCTCATAAAAATGTCGAATACATAGACGACGAGTTGTATGGACTTATTCTCGAGGAGAGACAGTCATATATAAACAAACAAACCATTACTTCAAACAAAAGAAACAAATATCATCATAAAATTGTGTTTCAGCGATGCGATGAATCAAACAACATCGACTTTTGTCTTATGGTATGCAAAAACGCCAATATGTTTTGTAAGAGGATTGTCATTTCTGTCAGTTTTCTAGAATTACTTTATCTATTTCTCCCATAAACTGGATCCCCGACAATTGCCTACATTTTGATTGTCTCTAACCCTATCGGTTTAATGCAATTTATTTGTTTAATTTGCGCTTAACGTCACTTCCAGAGTAGTTCATCGATATCGGGACAAAAACAACCAAACCAAAATACTAAAGTTATTAGACAGGAAGGGATGCTGAGACAGGAACTAGAAAACAAAGCAATAGGGATATTACAGGAGTTATGACAAGTCCTTTCATTTACCTGAATTTAGTAATAGCATTATCTCAGCTTCTTCGTTATCTAAGGACTTGTTAAGAAATTCTAGACTCGACTAGACTAGAAACATCGAGTCCACTCAGCGTCGCTGGTAAGCCTGTCATCGAGTCCACTCAGCGTTGCTTGTAAGCCCGTCAACGAGTCCATTCAGCGTTGCTGGTAAGCCTGTCATCGAGTCCACTTAGCGTTGCTGGTAAGCCTGTCATCGAGTCCATTCAGCGTTGCTGGTAAGCCCGTCATCGAGTCCACTCAGTGTCGCTGGTAAACCTGTCATCGATTCCACTCAGCGTTGCTGGTAAGCCCGTCATCGAGTACACTCAGCGTTGCTGGTAAGCCCGTCATCGAGTCCACTCAGCGTTGCTGGTAAGCCCGTCTTCGAGTCCACTCAGCGTTGCTGGTAAGCCTGTCATTGAGTTTATTCAGCGTTGCTTGTTAGCCCGTCATCAAGTCCACCCAGCGTTGCTGGTAAGCATGTATTTTGTTTCATTTCGTGTGTAGATCAGATTTTAAATACGTACATACGTTTAAACACAATGTTGGCATTGCTATATCAAACTAAAACGGAAGCATAATGAACTTATCTTAACAAGAGACTGGACGTGTCTGGCTGCGCTCACCTGATTACATGTGTTAAAATATTTACATTTGCCTGCCTTTGCAAGGAACGTCTTCATAGCAATTATCTAAATAAATTCTGACTAATAGTTCTTAACAAAAATCCGAAAGGACGGCTGTAGACAATCAGAAGCCATTGAGTGTTTGGTCTCATCGACACAATTCTGGAACGTGTCAGTTACAATAAGTTGCGTAAATCTGATCCAATAGTTCTTTACAAGACGTTTTAAAGATCTTATTAAATCAGAGACAATGTTGATGATATTGGTTAGAGTTTGGAAGCGTAGGAACTGATTTAACAAGGAACATTTACAACAAGTGTCATGCAAATCTAACCTTAAGTTCTTGATAATAGTCGAGAAGGCCTCAGGAAATCTCTGCCGACTGCATAGGTTGGCCTTCGGAAACGTTGGACACTGTCTTGAAAAGTGACAAGAAAATGAAATGTACTTACTATAGTGTAGTTTCGTAAAAAAAAATTGACTTGTAATTCTCCATATATCGAGAAGACTGGGTCCTGGTATATGTTTGCCTGGTTGTTAGTTTGACTTCGCGTTGTTCATTATTTCTGAGCTCACACTGCTGTTAGAGCAATAACCTAATACATTTGAGATCTTTCCCGTGACACATAACTGGGTGTGGAATCTATGAATCTACCATTTATTAGCCACTGTTTTCGACTGTATGCTACTCGGCAATGTTCAATTTTCGTGCTTCCAGTTGCCTTTTGTAAATACACGTATGCACATATATTACTCATTTTAATTTTTATGGACAATTGATGTTTGCAGTTTGTTGTTGAGATGATTTACAGCACCATAAATTGTATTTATTAATTGTTTTAATGTATATCCATACTAAAGACTTCTTGTCGCATACGGAGAGTGGGAAGGTTGAGGTATCATTGACCGGTTAAACCACACCGCCTTGTTCCGTGCTGGGTGACCGTCCCAAGACGGATTACATGTACTAGTCTTGAGAATTGTTGTGGTATCAATTTAATTTCTTACACTATGTTGCTTAAATGGTTAATGCAGCAATTGTTTGTTTGTCAATGTCTCTCGTTCTGTTGATTCCACTCATCCTGGTTTTTACAAGAAATATAAAAGATCTCAGTACGCCAGAGGCCCTTGCGGTTATGTTGGATGAAGTTCGGCAACGTAAGGCACAATAAAGACACAGGTTCATACAAGGAGCAGCTGCGTCAAGTCTCGTCCTATTGCAGTATAAAGCTTTCCTCCTTTGGCTTTTCGTCACGGTATGAGTGAATAATTCTTAACGTATGCTTTAGTTTGTTTAGTCTAAGATATCTATGGAAAACATTGCAACATATCTAATTGATATAGAAACATCAAGGCGGGCGACAGATATTTATCGTTTACTCACTCGTGCATACCTCGTTTAGCTTCCGACTGTACTAGAAGCTAGTAAAGTTCGTTTTAAGTTAATGTTTTGTTGAAATTTAATGTTTTTTGTATTTTCTTCTGTTTTCATACCCCATTTTCTTTAAATCTGCCTTATCAATGGAAGTTATTTTAATCAGTTAGGGTGTGTCGTATTTACTACATAATACAGCATACTGATTTATGTTTATTTCAGCAATTTCAATAATATTGGATTTTGTTTGGAGCTTTTTACATCTAGTAGTATACCTGTATATGTCACATGTATCTCCTGTTTTAGCTCGCCTAAAGAAAAGCTCAAGTGAGATAATCTGACCATGCTCCCATTGCTGTCCATAGCTCCGTTGATTGTCATTGTATCTTCTCGGAAATCGCACTTTCTATCAAGACATGGGATGTCTGAGTTTCTCCTTAAAAGATGAAGACACGGAACGATGATTCCCATTCCCAGCCATGTAATACATATCTGAATGATAAATATTTAAACTTTCATTGTATGAAAATTGTAACCACTTGTAACGATGAGATAGAAGGTTACGTTACGTTAATTATCTATTTATTTGGTTATGAAATTGTGAAATAAAAGTTAACATTAAAGCTAACCAGACCCCTTAAAATGTTAGCCAAACTGCACCGACAGTCTAGATGAAAAACTTCCCGGGAAGCATATCCCCGGAAACCCCCACCCAACCCAAATTATAACTGTGCATGCACATCGTTTTTCAGCCAAGCTACGCTGTTGTAGGTTACATTAAGCATGTACATGCATATGTTTAGAGTTATTTTGTTCAAAACAAAGCCATCAAATAACTGTTATTGTGGTATATTGAAATGATTTATTTCTAAGACTTACTGTAGAAAAGAATTAGACTTTGCACGTCTATCATATAGAAGCAAAATATGATTAGAGGGAGGCAGCTCGTACCATCAACAGTACTTCGGAACATCTTTGAAAATATCCATACATACACCAGTGTGCGTCTTTGTTTACCCGTTGTCACATTATTTTTTACCGGTGTTTTGACCAGATAATGCACGTTTGCTCGAGCAGTCAGCCATACGAAATAGACGCTATACTTGGTTTAAAAATCAGCATGATGAACATTTGACGTTTAACCAGCAGGTAGTATAAAATTGCCTATTGTTACATTCAGAAATATTGTCTATGCAGTGTTTTGAGTTAGTTCATTGATGAAGTACAGCGCAGCGTTGACTAGGATGCATATGATTCTGTATCAATGTACATGTAGTGTTGTCTTATTGATTCACCCTTTCCTCTCACGTGGTTATTTGACTAGTTACTGTATTTGCCTCTTTTCTTTAAAGATATACATATTTTACTCTCATTTACGTCTAAATATTTTGTGCTAAGCTGGGTTTACATGCTACATTTATGTGTACCTGTAATGTCTATATATAGCCAAGCTTCATGGCTCTTGCACATACTATGTATTTACACATAAAAGCAAATAATTGTAACGTTAGTTCAATCAATGTTGGAAAAACCAGTAATTTGGGGGCGTCGGGATGTTTACACTCTATTAAATCTATTCAATTTTAACGGGACAAAAGCATACAATTCTTGTTTATTGGCAACTGGCAACGACCGGCAATTTGCTGAATTGCTGAATCAGTCATATACGGTGTGTGTGTTAGGGGGGGGGGGGGGTAAAATGTTACGAAAATGCATCCAATTCTAACTTAATTGCGTTTATTGTCCTCGACTTTACTTGATTGTTCGACGTCATTTGATTTATTTAATGAGTTTTTTTTTGCAATATTTATAATTAAAAGGCAGACGCTTCTAGAGCAGGTTTCAAGTTTCAAATATACAATCTTCAGTAAACATCGATATAGCACGCCATTGTATTGGCACATCTTTTCTTTTACTGTGTCAAGCCTATTTTGTGAAGATTCCACTTAACAAGGACGCTTGTAATATTGTTGATATGGTTTATTGAACATACACGTACAATGTACTAAGAAACCGAAAGAAATAATTAATACCATTATGAAAACATGAAGAATTTGGACCAAGAATAATCATTCATTACAAATTAAATCAATTAACACTTATACAATGAATAATCATGATTAATTAACTCGTTAAAAGTCATCAACTTATGTTTTACACGTACTTAACGTTAGTTCCAGAGTATTTCACCGATACCGTGACAAAAATCAAAGTAGAAAACCCAACCAATAGGACATGAAGAAAAGCAGCAATACGAACGGGTAAAACAAAGCAATAGCAATAGTTCAAATAAGGAATAACTCATGCATTGGCGTTTCCGCCTACTCTTCTATTGAACTTTACATCGTTATGTTAAGCGTAAAAGAGGATTCAAAATCCCTGTACACGGGACCGGTAGCTTAGCGCCCCCTCCGAAGGACGTGCTGGCCTTTGTGTTGACTCTACCTTTCAATATGTATGAGTTTGGTTACCCTGCCAGGAACACTATTTTTCCGCCAGCATATCTTTCAAGGTCTTCGAGAAACTCATATCTCCCTACCACCATAAGGTTTCAAGTACAGGGAAGTCCTTTTGCGTTGACCTCTTGTTCCTATTGCCGCTGCTTTTCCTGTTGTCATTTTGGTTTTCTCCTTGTGTCTTTTGTCATGATATCAGTGACAGCCCTGGAAGTGACCTTAATCCCTTACTAAGAAAAACAGACAAACAGTTACATTGCAATTATTGTTATTGTTGTTGTGCAATGTAGAAAGACAGGCTACAATCCTGATATATCGCGTCACATCAGCCTATTGATATACAAAAGTGGGGATAGTAGCATTCTGGTGGTTTATTTTATTAAATTGATACACCCTCCCTACCAAGATCCAAACCAGGTATTTTAGCCCCCTAGCACGATAAAGACTTTCATAAAAACAAATAAGCGGAAACGCCGTTGCAAAGGCTCATTTCCCTTTCTTGTCGGAGCTGCTTTCCTGTCCTGTCGTTTTTTTTTTTTTTTTGTCCTGTCGTTTCTCCTTTCGATTTTTGTCAAGTTATTGGTGGAGTACTCTGGAGGTGTCGTTAATCCCCAATAATTCCATAATCAACATAATTAAGCAGACATTGGAGAAAGAGTGTTGTTATGAAAAGAAAGAATGAGACCGTGTATAATGGTTGTATAATGGTTGTCAACAAGATAGTACTTAAGTTAAATAAATTATATACACGTTACAGAAATTAGCAAGATCATACACTATAAGCTAAATTTCAGGTTGACAAGATTGAACAGAGTATCTTAAAACTGATGAATATACCAGTTAGTACAAATGTCATTGTTAGATCAAACTATTAAATTCAAAATTGTGATACAAAAACATATTTTATATTCTTAGTCCGTGCAGGTATTGTTTGGGCCTTTGGAACGTGGTTTGTATATTCAATAACCTTCTTCAAAAGGTTGCCAACTAAATTTGGATTTTCATTTATGCATACTACAAAATTATATTTATATATAATATGAAAATAAGAAATAAAAAATTACGTTCCCAAACGAGGGTTGACAATGACTGCGGGAGAAATCGCAATAGGTGTATGACGACACGAGCAGGAGACTAATAGCTGCTGCTACATTCTCGAGTTTTCATTTAGCAGTTAAAATGGGGCTTAGTAATCTTAGTTGTGTTACAATTATACTTAAAAATTATACACCACTTTTGATTCATTGGTATTATTTGTCTGATAAGGAGAAAGGAGATCAACAGAACAAAGGATATTGACAAACAAACAATAGTTTCATCAACATGTTATCACCAGTTTTAGCTTGCAAACTGAAATGGGCATTTACAAATGACGTAAAACTAACCATATGAGTAAGGGGACGTCGTTCATGACCTAAAGCGGAATTCTAAATATCAATTTCGAAATTAACTTATGATGTATATCTCAATACCAACAGTGAACAATAGCACAGCGTGCTATCAAGATCCATCATGTTAGCGATAATACAGAAATACACTTTTTATGGAGCATCCGCTGAGGATTCATCCTCGCTTCAAGAGGAACTCTTGCGCTACAAAAAATCATATGCAGAAATGACTACGCGGGAAGAATTATTATACACTTTCTCGACTCTGGAACAGAAAATCTGTATTAAAGGATTTCCAAAAACTGATATGGCATATTATCCTTTGCTTGTGTTGCGTGATATTGTAGAGTAAGTATGTTTTTATTTCAACTCTAATTAAGCGTAATTGTAGTTTACTTATTCAATTGAATACATCTTATTATTTATGTACAAGATTTAATTCCATTGTCTGAAAGCCCACCTTAGGCCAAAAAATCAATGCTGTGTTTCCGCTAACGACTTCAATAAAAGTAGGGTAGGTAGGTAGGAAAATCTTTTTATTTTACTTTAGGTTTTTACATAGGTTGTATAAAGACAGAGGTTCCGACTTTAACAGTGCTTGTCTGAAAATGGTATAACAACTTTTAGGGTAGGCACTACAGATTAGGTTTTTTTTATTTTGGCCTTAACATCTGCCTCTTAGAAAATACTAACATTTAAACGCTGTTAATATTCATTCAATTTTCGATGCCCTCGTCATTACTTTTTGATACGTTCAACTTAACAAAATCTAGAGCTATGCATGCTAGGGCAAAAATCAAGTTTGTTCAAATATTGACTTTGGGGTGAAAAAAAAGTATACAGAATAAGCACTTTGGTTTTACTGATGTGATATAACTTTCAGATGGTCTTTTTAAAATTACAAAATTTCAAACTAAAATAGGCCACACAAAAAATATTTATTAGAGAAAAAATACAAATTCTCTGTGTTAGATGACCTCGTCAAAGGGTCCAGACATAGCTATGAATTAACCATAACAAGCGGACACACATAGGGAAATGAATTTAGAATTGACAAGATCTAGATACACAAAATAAAGTAAGTCAAGATGCATGGAGAGAAGTTAGATAACCTTATGTTTAAGATGAAAATTCTACACGAACAGTAGTACAAAAAGTGCTCTTTCCACAATTTTAGTGTAGTCAACTCAAACTCAAACGTAAAGTATAAACTATGTATTGTTACATAACCTATACTGATTTACCTTCCTTGATTTTCAGAATAATGTGTGAAAAGAATATAATTCACAAAGATGAGGTAAGAAACTGCTGCTTTCAAATAATACTGGCATGTCTGCGCGCAGGACCGTCTGCAGGTATGGACAGTGCTGTTGATGTGTTTCTGAAATGGTTTGATTTGGATGATTTCTTCAAGGTAAAGTAAACATTCGTTTTTGCTTACAAAAGAATCCTGTTTAAGTATGGCTAGAATATATTTCTGACTGTTAGTTTTATCTTTCTGCTTGTAAACAACGCTTCACATCTACTATTTGAAGGTAAGGTTTTTGTTTGGCTAACAATTGAATGAAACTTCATGTTGCAAAGATAATTTAATTGGATATTCCAAGCTGTCAGCAACATGAAAACCCAACAAATATTTAAGATAACTTACCTCATGGAACTACATGTATACCTTTTCCCTGAACGGTGTACATGTATAAATTAATCTTACTGTAAAGCCGACAATTTTCGAATGTGTAATATTTCACAGTGTATGTTTTTTAAAATCCAAGGATTAAAATTTTCTAACGTTTAAATTTATGACTGTAATATATGTGACTACTAGTCCATTCATTTACATTGCTAAGTGAAACGTCTATACCCTTAAAATATTAATACAGTTAATACTTAACCTAAATTGAGTGAACATAGCATACAGCACAGGATATCCAGTACATATTAAATGTTTTTTATTTGTTAGGTTCTACTATGTTGTGTCCTATGAAAGTACCAAATGGATTTTTGTATTATTAAGCTAATCAGTGGAGATAAAGGTTATCACAACTCCCTGAAGTGTTTCTCGTTATAATTTAATATCATGTGAACCTGATTGATTACAGGGTTTAAATGGGGAGCCCCTCAACATGTTTATTAATGCATGCAAGGCAATAAGTTACACTGAGGAAAGGGATACTAAAGAAATAGACGTCGCCAGGATCTCCATGAGGCTCACCAAGGGTCTTATTGGAAAGGTTTTAGGGTGTGTATTTTAATCTTGATCATTGAATGTAACAAAATCATGGTACAACACAAACAAATACTACCTTGTAATAGTTTATTAGTCTGTTTAAAAACTTGATTGCATTGAAAATACTCAGTAATGTTTATTAAGCTAATCAAAAGATTTTGGCAGTATTTTTTACAAAAAGCTACTATTGAAAAATAAGATTTTCTACTTGATAATGGAATTTTAACAAAAACATACATGTTAGCCATTAGTGAAGAAGTAAATTTATAGTGTTAACAGATATATGGAAACATTTAATTTCACAATATGATAAAAAAATTAGTTAATTTGTTTATAAACCATAGAAAACATATCTATATGTTTTACAGATGCCAGATTGACTATAATCGTTAAAACAAATATAAAAAACCTTTAGTTAGGACTTTTAAAAACTGGATCTTTTAATTGAATTTTAGTTGATCATCCTAAGTTGACCGTCAATTGAATAATAGTGTAATGATTACTATCGAAATTGACTTACATTTTATTTCTGAACATAGTGGACAATTCAATCGAGGGCACATTGAATTTCTTTAGACAAAATTGGCTAGAATTTTCAGTTCATCGTTAGATAACTTCTGGACCGCTAGTTGAATGCTCTTTTCAAATGCATTAAAATACAACATGATTGGCGTTAAGGCCTATTAATCTTATTAATACATGGTTGTCATAGTCATAGCACCAATGAAGAGTATTTAACTTTTTTTGTTCAATAGTCGTAACAATAAAGACGATCTTGAGTCAAGGCAGAAGAGAGAGGTTCATGCCAAGTTTGCAGATCTTTACATGTTCTATTTTATGAAGATGTCCGAGTTGCCTGCATCTTACACAGAGTACATTCCTGACTTCCTCCTGAGTAGTATGAGAGTACCGTATGTGGATGTCGCACATAAGCAACCCTTTTGGGTGAGTTTTAAACAAAGGATTGTTAGACAGTCAAACAAGAACTGGATCAACAGAACACAGGCTTCGACACACAAACAATACCCTCATCAAAAAGTCACAATAAAAATGTACATGCGAACTGAGAATGGAATATAAAAATGACGGAACCAACATATGAGTGGGAGGACCTCGCTCATAACGTAACGCTACGAATCGAATGGGAAAATTAATTTAGTATAGACTTGACTGAGATAAATCAAAGCCAGTTAGCAAAAGATGGATTCCGATGTTTTAAAGGACAATGAACCTCAAATAGTATACAAGACATAGTAAAACTTGCAAACTGCAATGGGCCAACGTTAAGAAAATATGACATATGGAGGAATGTTCACTCACAGGATACATAATTCAGGTTCAAAGTTGTTCAAAGTTGTTAACATATTGATGAATATTATAGTAATTAGTTATAATTATACATTAATTTTGTTTTCGTTGTTTATAAATGACACAATTGTGAGATACACTTCATCAATGTGACTTAGAGATAGAGTATGTTGACTTTAACCCTCTTATTATCATGTTACTTGTGTTTGTAAGTAACATGTATGTATTAGGAATGCATAACTGAAATAATGGAAGATTACAAAAGTAGGAAATTTCATATTTTGATGCATAATATATTAATAAATTAACCAGGCCAAAGATACTTTAATTAAGTAAGCCTGTATGCTTTCGTGATTATGTTAAATGAAATGTACATAAGTAGCATAACGTTATATTTATGTCATCTCTGCTGAGGAAAATAGGGTTGTCCAAAGGAGCTTTCTAGAGAAATACACTGAAATTTCCTATTTTTACAGCGTGTAAACCTAACTTATGAATAATAAAACTTAAATGGTACTGTTAAAGTGGAGTGTTTGTCCTACACGTCGAGGCTATCAGCATAACGCTTTTGCCCCTTTTGTCTTTGTTTGGGCAGTTCCTCTTGTAAAGATTCAGTTTGCAAATTCATTCTGGTGGTAACTTTTTGATTGGGCTATTGTTTGTTTTTCAAAATCCTTTTTTCTGTGGATCCTATTTCTTATTGCAAGAAGGCATAAATAGAATAACACCAGACTTGACGTAATTGTCTCGAGGAAGTGACATTACTTTCCAAAATGGCAAAAATTCAAGAAAACATTTTCCAAATTGTAGATAACAAAAATTGATTTTTTCTTAAACATATCAATCAGTTGCCCTAATAATCGTCTATTATATGTGTAAGAAGATTAAATTTAAAACCTCAAATTATATTCTGTTATATATTGAGAGAGAGCTTTGCATGTGCATATGACTCTCAAACAAGGACATTTCATTTTTGTTCATGACGAGTGCTTCGAATTTAGAAAAGTAAATATATTAGTTAAGTCTCTATATAACATGTTTTTTAATAAAATATTC